>VDFB02266519.1:0-133765 GCA_007258455.2 Sequoia sempervirens
TCCTTTTCTGAATCATATTTCGTCCTCTCCATGGAGGGTCATTTGTATTGAGCCAGATAGGTTTTTTTAGGCACAACCCCAGAAACGGGTTTGTGTTGAAGTGGACCTTTCCCAAGATTTGAAGGACTCCATTAACATTCAAATTGGAGCTCTTTGGCATACCCAAAAGGTCACCTATTTTAATTTGCGTAACACATGTTATAGGTGTCATTGCGTAGACCACAAGATCAAGGACTATCCTTTGATAGTACCTCGTACTCCTTCTCTACCATGAGAATATGAAAAGCCTCGTCAGGCGAATAATTTTGTTGCCAAACTTGATAAAAAATGGACCACGGTTACAAACCGAAAAAATAAGTCCAATGGCTCTGGGTGGATTTCCAAAGCCCTTGAGCCAACAAAGAATGTTTCAAACCCTTTGGAAAAGGGGAAAGAGGCTCTGGTCGAGGCTGATAATGTCCCAACACGGCCTAGGATGAAGGTTACACCTCAGCCTACTGCCGTTATGATAGCGCAACTGAAAACTTCTCCTCCCATGTCGGGAGCTCAAAGGCGGTCTTGCAGTCCTTCCTCGCCATTGGAAGAAGGTGAATATGTGCAAGAGAAGCAAAGATTTATTTCTCCTCCTATTCAAATTGGGTTAGTTTTAATAGAGTTTCTATAAAATTGCTTCTCTTCTCTAAATGAAGAGGAGTCGAACTCAGACGATATGGAAGAGTTTCACTCATGAATTTCCTCTCATGGAATGTTCAAGGTTTAATAGACCTCTCTAGAAAGAATTCTGTTAAGGATACTTTGAAGAAATATTCTAGTATTGAAGTGCTTTGTCTCCAAGAAATTAAAATTTCTAGTTTTTTGCTCACGTCGATTTGTCACTCTATTTGGCTAGCCAGTCAAATGTTTTGTACTGATGATGATGTTGGGCTTGGCGGAGCTGTGACCATTTTGTCAACACGGTGGCATGCTTGTGTGGTTGACCACTAGTCTGACCCCACACATCGGCTTGTCTGAATCCTTCTCAACTTTGATAATCATTCCTTTGGGATTATTAATGTTTATGCTTCTAATGATGCTATGGAACGCTTTATGCTTTGGCATTGGATTGTTGATTCATTGCCAGTTGCCACTTGGTTATTGTGTGGGGATTTCAATATGGTTGAGATGGCCTATGATAAAGATGGCACCTTGCCTTTCAGATGGGCAGCTAGCAAAAGGGAGGCACGGTTCTACATGCGTAATAAATTGGGGCTCTTTGATCCCAATATTGGTCGCCATCATTCTCATTCACTCTAACACACTTGGTGTAATTACAGGGCCGACTCTGATAGGATATTTAAATGCCTTGATCATGCTATGATCTAAGCTCAATCTTTTTTCTCTTTTGACATCTTTTCACTCCCGATTAAGGCGTTAGTGGATGTTACCTTGTCAAAACATTTCTTCATTTCTTTTTGCATTGAATGGGAGACAAGACAGCCCCAGGCGTGCAAAACTCAATTCTTTTTTAACACGTCTTTGCTTTGTCATCATCCCACATTGGCCCACATTCGTAGAGTCTAGAATTTAGAGTGAAAGCCAGCTCATCATATTGTACCAACTGGATTAATTGGTGGAATGATGCTATCACTCTCACAACAAAATTTTTGCGCATTTATGGGCACTAGCTAGCCATTATTTGTCGGTGGTCTTATGAGGTTAACACAATTGACCTACACTTTTCTATCGAGGCTTTGGTGGCCAGCCCTTTTCCCCCATCATTACAAGTTAGGGTGGTGGAATTAAGACACAAAAAGCAAGTTGCATAAAATTATGCTACCAGAGGTGCTCAAATCAAAGTCAGATTGCACTGGTTAAAAATTAGCGACCGTGCCTCCAAGGAGGTTTTTTTGGCCTTGCATGTCAGGCACTCATCTCTAGGCATTAAAAAAATTAAAGATGGAATTTAGGTGCTCTCTGAGCTACCTAACATTCTCCAGGACTTTGTTCATCACTATCAACAAGTTTTCACTACTCAGGAGTTTACGCCTGTGTGTCAGCAAGCCCTTTGGGATTGCCTTGCTATCATGCCAAATAGGCTTTCTTTAGCCCAGAGAGATTTTTGTGACCAATAACTGACAGTTGGAGACCTTAAAGAAGTCATTCATTCCATGGTTGATGACAAAGCCCTTGGGATTTATTGTTTCCCTTATGAATTTTACAAGGCCCTTTGGGACTGAGTTGGGCATGACTTGCATAAAGTCTATCTCGAAGCTTTTTATTCCAAATCCATGGGTAGTTTAATAAACAAAGGAAATACTAAATTCATACCTAAGTCTGGAGATCCTGAGGATATCTATAACTGACGGCCTATCACGCTCCTCAATGTTTCTTACAAAATCATCGTCAAAGCTCTGGCTCTAAAGATCAACCATATTTTTCCCCAGATTGTGTGTTCAGAGCAGACTGGGTTTATCAAGTCCAAATTTATCCTGGACAACATTATTGTTGTGTGGGAAGGCATGTAGTGGGCTAGGCACTCAGACCAAAAAACTATTTTTCTCAAAATAGACTTTGCTAAAGCTTTTGACTATATTGAATGGCCTTTTATTCTAGATATGTTGCAAGCCTTGGGGTTTGGGCCTAATTTCATTCAGGCTGTTCAAATTCTCTTCTCAGATGCTTATGCTTTTATCACTATTAATGGCCACCAATCTCTTGCCTTTGGGATTTTCTGCTCCATTCGACAAGGATGTCCACTTGCTCCTTCTCTTTATGTGCTTGCTGCCAAAGGATTTGGCTATCTCTTGGCCAACACGGTTTCTCAATAGTGCGTCAAAGGAATTTCATTGCCAAACTCTCATACTTAGCTGGTTAATGGCCATTTTGTTGATGAATCTTTCCTCACTCTTCTGGAGGAAGACGACAATATCATGGTGGTTCTTGAATGCCTTAACATCTTTTGCCTTGCATCTAGTTCTTCCATTCAGTGGCACAAAAATTTGTGTTACAAACAATCTATATTACCCACTCCTCATTGGCTTCAACAGTACGGTTGGAAATGGATTGGGCTAGGAGAAATCTTTAGATTCTTGGGAATTCCCTTTACCTTTCAGGCCTCTTCGATTGAACTGTGGCAAGTTGTTCTCTCCAGAATTGAGCATAATTGAGCATATGCTCGCATACTATATTACCAAGCCCCTTTCTTTGGCAGGGAAATTCTAGGTGTTCTCCAAGATTTTAGCTACCACACATGTCTACTATTCCTCTTGTTGGGCCCCTTCGAAAGTTGCCTATGGAAAACTTGAAAAGTTACTCCAGGACTTTCTTTGGGCCTCTGCAAAGACTTGCAGAGGGTTTCACCATGTTGCATGGGAATTTTTCTGCCTTCCCAGAGACTCTAGAGGACTTGGGTTGCTCTCCACTTAACAACAAGGGATTACCTTGTGTGTGAAGTGGATAATTCATGCTCTTACTGGAGATGAAGCCTGGAAGATTCTCCTCAAGGATTACATTAAGTCTGATTTTCCTGTTCACAGAACCACCTGTAAGGGGATTGGCTTTCAAACCCTTATGGTCATGAAGGAACTAGTTCAAATTTTGGGAACTTTCATGGCCAAGAGCTTTTGGAGAGCCTAGGAGGTGGTTAAGCCCTGGCTCTATCGGGTCAGCTCTGGTTTCTATGATGGGCTTTTGCTCAATCAACATAACATTTGGTGGTCGCCTCTCTTTGCTGACAATGGTCAACCTCTAGCTAAGTTTCCTTGGCTTAAGGCTCTCATATTCCACAAGAAAGGTATTCAAACTTTGCAGTAGGTGTTTCACAAACCCACAATGTGCATCATGTCGTGAAGATTTTTTCCCTTTACAAGCTTCAAAACTAGGACTGTGCTAGTTATGATGATTTGGTGAATGCTATTCCTATAGAAATGCTTCATAAGGTGGGAATTCATGGGTCCAAGCCTTGGTGGAAGGAATGGAAGTGGTACCTAGACACCCCTTTTAGGAATTACAAGCCTAGTCTTAGTTATAGGTGGCTTTCACCACACTTTCCTATGTTTGATAGTCTAAACCAGAGGTGTCTTCATCAATCCCCCAGTCATGTCTGGTGAAAAAGATTCTCGACCACTTGGTTTGTAAGTGTTGAGTTGAAACTTTCCCACTTTGCTTAGTGTATTCTTTTCCAAGGCTTTCCCATGGGTTTTGGGCTTGTTCACTTGGGGGTCCAGGATCCAAGTTTCCATTTCTGTGGGCAAGACGAGTCTTTTAACCATCTCTTCTAGTTTTGTACCAGAGCTCAACAGTTTTGGAATTGGATTCATGACTTCTTTTGACCTTTCAGACCGAAGCCTTTCTCTTGGCATACTATTCTACTGGGAGACTCAGCCAGAATTCCTCCTTAAGTATACCAAGCTTTGGCACACTTTCAGGGTGGAAATCCTCTTCAATATCTAGAAAGAAAGAAATTCCTGCATATTTGCTAGAAAACAAATGGATAAAAATGTTTCTTTGTATTCTAAATATAAATTATTTGCTCTAATGTGCTCTTACAAATTTAGGTTTAGGAAAACAAGGTTGCACTTGAGGTGGCTCACCTTCAGGTTCTTTTGGATCATTAGGGAAATGCCATGTGTACTATTGCTTGGATGCCTGCTTCACCTACTTCCTCCCATGGTCAGTTTCCCTCTCGGGGTTGGCAACATAGTGACTTTGCTTGCCCCCACTCTCAACCTCCTCTTCAGCGTGGTTCCTGCCGTCCTTGGTGTCCACTCGTTCTCCTCCTCCACGAGCTGGTTAGGGGTGGCCCTTTGGAGGAGCTACGAGGAGCAGCAGTGGAAATTTCGGGTGGCCCTCTACTGAAACTCCTACTATTGGCTTTGGTTGGCCAAATTTTGGAAAAAGCTTTCTATGTCTAGTGCTTGCGATATTTCCCTAGCGCAAGGATAAAGATAAAGAGAAGGAAATAGATTATGATGATGGTTGGGGCCCTCCTTCTGAAGTCACTCCAGACCTCGCTGATGTATGGGGGAAACACATGGATGAAAAAGACCCTCTTGGCTCTACTGGCATTGCTCTAGCCGCTTGATGGCCATTTTATTTTATAATTGTTATGTTTATGGACTTCTGGGCTAGACCCATGTGACTAGTGTTTTGGTTTTTTGGGCTTTTCCCATGTGACTCTCAGGGTGTGCCTTCTTACCACCCACCTTTTCTTGTGAATATGTGACTTTATCTTTATTTTAATATAGATAGCTACCTATTCATCAAAAACATTTGAAATTGATATCGAAATTAAAATTGATATTAAAGAGGAATGGAGGGGGGAAAAGTTTTCTAGGTTTTTTCTTTCCTATTTTCTTTGGCTCTTCTTATGTCAAACCATACCCTTGGCATAGGAAACCTTATGACCTTTTGCATCTATTTTTGTGTTTTTTAAGGTACTCCTTTTTATGGCCTCAAATGACATCAACCTACCAATTCATGCTAGTGTTGATAGTTTGACAACTCTACATAATGGCGCCTTCTAACAAGTGGCCCCAAAAGTTTGTTTTAAAAAATTTCACAAAGTATGCTCTCTGAATCCTCAATGGATGTAGTTCTACCCATCCTTAAGTTTGATAATCATGTATATGGCTAGAGCATTTCACTTTAATAGAGTATTTTGTTGAAAAATCCCCTTTAGAGGATGCTCTAAGACTAGGTCAATAGACATTGGTATCTGTATGGGATCTAGCATGAGGCTATCCAAAACCTTGCTAATATCCTTCATGTTACAATTAAAGATGTTAGTGTCAGCAAATAAACTATTAGACTCCTTGACCTAAGCCTCGTGATGGAATCACCCTATAGAACCACTATAGCTTTAACTTTACCAACATTGCCAGGAATTTTTATTTTAGGTTTTACAACCTCCTTCACCACGACATCTGTAGATTTAGGGAACTCCATAATCTTGTTCCTAGAACTACGAGCACCACAAACCTCATTAGTCTCCACAACCTTCTCAAGTTCATTAACCCCATATTCCTTCTCTTTACCACTAATCTTTCTAGCAGTAGAAACAACCCCCTATTCCTTCTCTTCGCCACTTTTGATAATTTTCTTAAGAACATACCCCTTGTCCTTCTCTCCCTTTACATCCTCCTTGGCAAATTTGACATTTTTCCTCTTATAGTCCTTAGGGGGTTTAAAACTCTCCACCTTTTTAGTCAAATTTCCCTCCTTGAGAGCCTTTTGACTCCCTTTCATTTTAGTAGCAACCACAACCTTCTCATTCACCATATCTTTAGCTTTCTTGCATTTCCCCTTTACAATAACTGAAGGGGCCTCCACACCCTCCATATCCGTATGGGAACCTTTGGACCAAGAAGGATTGGGGTCCTTCTTAGCACGTTTCCTAGGCTCCTCCAATGGGCCCAAGTAAACCTCCATTGATTCAGACCCTTTCCTCTCCCAATCCTTATCCCTAAAATATCTTCCCGTATCATAACCAGAAGAAACCTCCTTAACATGGGCTTTGGCCAATTTTTTAGGAGCTTCAAAAACATAGAAATATTTTGCATGTTCCATTATCAACATAATTAACCCCTCATGTGTAAAATTGCAATTTTATGGTTCTTCTGATTCTCACTAATCCCATTCTCCAAAGAAAGAAGAAAATAATAGGGGAAAGAGATCAGTTTATTATGCCTGAAATGATTCAATAACATGAAATGAAAACCATAAATTTTAGAGAATCTCACATCGAGGGTAAAGTACCTCATGAGTGCCATTGCCACATCCACCCAGATGGGTTTGATGGATTTTCTGGCATATATCCACCACATGCCAATTTTCTCAATCTCTCCCTCTCATTAACTTTAAGGAAGATCTTCATGGCAAAGTTAGATGAAGCTCTATCTCTAAAAATCTTCCTTCCTTTAGTAGGTATGGCTGTTAAACTTGCTATAAGCTCCTCTGTTATGTTGAACACCATACCGTAAACTCTTATGATTCTATTTTTCTAGCTATTATCAAACACCTAAGAAATTTGAGATTCAAACCCATGTGCAACCTTTGATATAAGGAATTACGCCACCTTATCCTAAAATCTCCCAAATCTTCACATTATCCTTTGTTTCATCATAAGATATAGGTTCCACTCTACACCTATATCCACCCATGGCTGGTGACACACCACCCTATTCAGGATGTAGGAGAACCCAAAACAAGTTGATCACCACGAGAACACTCCAAAAGAAAGAGGAAAGGCTAGAAAACATACCCACAATCTAGGAGAATATGACATTTGAAGGACCATATGTCATCAAATAGTAAAATTCTGGGAATCTTAAGGAAAATCCTACCATCATTTCTGAAGAAAGAGTCGAACTGTAGTTGTCTTATCATTTTTAAGAGGGCATAATTATTTAGTAGCCTATCACCTCGTGACCATATCACTCATACCACCTCACAAAGATTGATCATGCTTAATAATGTTCATAATATCAATGGGAAAAGGGTCATTTAAGTCCCAATGATTAGGTTGGGAAGACCTCTACATTAGTTAGGTAATCAACTAGCCCATTAGCCTCGTGATAAACATAGGAAACATGAAATTCCTCCAAAGAATTTAGAATAGAGATGATGTCCTTAATAATATTTTCAATAGACTATGAAGGTGGATGAATCATTTTAAGACAATTTATTTAATGTTCATCGAATCCCCCTCCAACCATATCTTTTCAAAGACTTTTTCCTAGGCCAATTTTAAGCCATGATAGGCTGCAGATGTTCCTGCATGGTGGTTTGATTGGGTATCCAAAGGGAGTTCCACCATGGAAATAAACCTACCATTAGAATCCCGTAATATTCCCCCACAAATAGTAGGTCCTGGATTCCCTTTAGCAGCACCATCAAAGTTGATTTTAATCCAATCATGAGGTTTGCTTGTCAAAACACATTATCCTTGGAAGTCTTCACCTTCTGCAAGGGAAGAGAGATATCACAAGGGCGATTCTATCTCCTAACCTGCAAATCATACTCTAAAATAAGTTCTTTAGGGATAACAAGCTTAACAAGATCCATAATACTTTGCAACCAACAATGAGATGGAGGACATTTTCTGAGGCCTCCTCACAAAGATAACACCTATTTGGCATCATAAAGGCCCTTTTCCAAAGATTATCAATAGTCAAAACTTTATCTTGACAAAGTAAACAAAAATATATATTGCCTTTAGGGGTTAATTTAGGATGCCACAAATTCACCCAAAGAGGGGAGGGACTAAAGACATCAGTCTGATTAAAGAAAGTTGAGGCAACAAAAAAATTACCATTGGAAGAAGACTACCACACCACCTTGTCCACTAGAGAAGAAACCAAAATATGAATCAAGGATAAAAATATAAAAAGAATTCAAGCTCTTGGTACATGTAATGAATTTCTTCCATTTACCGTCCAAGATATAATCAACCACATACAACCCAAAACATCGAGTACACAGGTCCTTAAAGGGAGCCACCCAAGATTTATCTTTGAGAGGACCATAACCAATCCACCAATCCTCCAAAAAGAGGATATTTCTTCCATTACCCAGGGTCCAATGAATACCCTTAGACCCTAAGAGACAATACTTCTAGCCTCTAGAATGAAATTCCATAGTGGCAAGCCCAAGGGGGGGAGAAGCCATTTTATAGAAGATCTCTATATCTTTCAATCCCACCAAGATATCTACTGGATAGAATCCTCAACCATTATTTTCCCCCAAGGATAAGATTCCAAAGCTGCTTTGAAAACAAAGCCAGATTAAATTCCATGTGCAAGCCTCACCCCAAGAAACTAAATGCATTCTTCTTTTCTCCTCAATCCTAGTCCATATATAATTTTTGAATGCTCTCAATCTTATCAAGAAACTTCCTAGGCATTTGCAATAAACTCATCGCATAAACTAGGAGATTTTGGAGAGTCGATTTAATCAATTGGAATTTACTAGCTTGACTAAGTAGAGCTCCTTTCCATCCAGCGAACTTAGAGGTAAATTTATCAATTAACTCCCTCCAAAAAGATTAAGGAATCAAATTAGTACAAAGAGTTAGTCCAAGGTGATGGAGCTCTAAAAATTGTGAAGCATTTTTAATGGATAATATGCTTTGGGATAGGTTTGACCAAACTAAGGAGCATATTGTGCTTGATCCTACTGATGCAAAAGAGAGTTCATGGAAAACAGGTGGAAACCTAAGAATAGATCATGAATAGAGGGCTCATACCTGTCAGGGGCAACAAGCATGATAAGGACAACTATTTAAAACCATACTCTCTTCCCTGTGTGGTGCAACTATAGCAAGATATCAATAGAGTTATATAAATTGCAAACAAGGCTTTGTTTGAGAAGGAAAGATAGCAGGGTCCTTGATAAGTGCAAGTAAAGTTATAATGGAAGAAGGGATTGGATGGAAGTTGCATAACTTTTACCTAAAGAAGGACAATCAGAGTTTTCCATATGAAAGAAGGAATCAAAGATAGGTATTTTCTCCAAAGTGAAACATGACATAAAGTATGATGAGGGTGCATACTTAGAAAATTGGAATAGTCAATATAAAGGTGACTATGGACAATCATCATAGGTAAAAGGATAACAACCTTAAGCATCTACACCATGATAGTCAATAGTGCAACAAAAGGCCATTATGCTTGATAATGTGCAATGACATAAATGTGCAGCTTGAGAATTACCATAAAGATGCAGGGAGAATCATTTGAAGCTAGAAAGGATAAATGCAATGAATGACAAGTAATGCATTAAAGAGAGCAGGGCTATAATGAAAGGTATAGATAACAATAGAAATTTGATTTGGCATGCAATCCTTTAAAGCTGGCTTATACAGCTGCATAGATAATGTCTACATATTGTAAGGATATGGATATGGATGAAGTTTTAGTTAAGGACCTTACACTATACAAGCTTTTGATTGATAGTTCTTCCATGTGGCCTGCGGAAACCTTAGGCATATTGTTAGAGGAGGAGATCCTTTCTTATGCTAACATAGAAACAAAGCTTTCAAGATTGATACAAAAAAGAATAATTAAACTGCTATTGGAGGATGTCTATGTTACCAAGGAATTTATGCTCTTTTCTAACTATTTGGCACATATATTACAACTTGGATTTATTTGTCTAATTGGTCGAGGCTGTGACATGTTATGTTTAGTGAGCCATTGCAATGATATGTTCTTGAAATAGTAAGATTCTTGGCGAATTGTGTTCAAGACAGTCCATGCCTTATGTTGTTGTTCCAGCGGCGTTCTTTTAGGTGTGCCAATATGCTACTATCTACTGGCCTGGAATTGTGTGATCTGATACTTTGATACCCATTTGTTGCTTCAAAGGATAAGAATGCGGTAAACTGTTTAGGGTAGTTAGAGCAAGTATTCATTTGATTCTGATGTTGTAGTTCCAATTGTGTTTGTGTCTTGGGTGCAGTGGAGAGGTGTTATGTTGTTCTTACTATTTTCATTAGCATCACATCCAAAAAGAAGTCAACTCAATCTACATTTTTTTGCATCGACTATGCTCTATACATTGTTTGAAAAGTGTAGCACAAATGGAAAGTTTTTGGAAGCTCTCAAAATATTCCAAAGAGGCCCTTCTCATAAGAAGAAATAATTGCGAAGGAAATTTTTACACAGGTATAAGAAGTTCTTGCAGGAAACATCTTTGATCAGATGCCCGGTGTATGGGTAAATCTAGCACATTTCTTCTTTGCACATGGATAGTTTGCGCTTGTAGTGAGAATGCATTGAAATCGTTTGAGGGAATTCTATTTTGGCATTGACACCTGAGGTTCATTATATCTAGCTCGAACACATTATGAAGTAGAATAGTGGCAAGCTTGTAAAAGAACATTAGTAAGTGCAATGCATTTAGCGCCCTCAAATTATATGTTAAACTTTGATGTCGTGGTTGCAATGCAAAAATTTTCTACTTTAACACTTCAAAAGAAAAAAAAAGACTGTCAATGAGGTTCGTTGAGCAGTGTCAAGATTAATGAATGCACTCCCTGTGTTTAGCCAACTATTGGTTGTGGCAAGCCCGCATACACACGGCTTTGATGAGAAGAAGATATCTAGTTGCATGTTGATTGTTGTAAACATTTTCTTGATGTTGCCAAAGTTAATTGAGAAGCAGCAGAACGTAAAATGCAGTAAAGTCATCGAAAGTGCTTTTATCACCCATCTTGGTAAAAGAAGTTTTTCTCCTCACTATTTCAGTGATGGGTGATGATGCATGCTTTTATCGCCCATCGCTGTATTGTATTTCCTCCTTCTCACTACTTTGGTGATACGTGATGGCAAGTGGGAAGTGACGGTAAAAGAATGGTGGGACCCATGGATAGTTATCCAATTGCAATATTTGATGGAATTTTTAACGCTGGGGAAATAATTAAAAGGTGAAATGCACGTTTAAATGGTTTTGCAGCCCGATAAAAGAGAGTAAATGCCTTCACAAATAAACACAAATTTTCAGCTGCGCGGAAAAACAAATTTGAAGTGAAGTCTTTCACAGAGTAAAATACATTTTTTTTTGCAGAGTGAAGGAAACCAAGCAAGAGGTGGGAAAATAAAGTGCAGAGTGGGTTTTTCTTCAACAAAGGAAATTATTAATCTGAATACTCGCCTGGTGCCAGTTGCCAAGGGGGTTTTCCATTTAGGGTTTCTTCTTTTTTCTTAAATGTAATTACTGCTTCATTTTCAAGAGAGGCTCACAATTTGGTCTCATGGGGAAATAAATTTTTTTAAGAGGTATAAATGAATAAGTTCTATTTTTCATGTTTTGGATGAGTCTAATTCTTATAATAAAGAATTCATTCATGGCATTGTCATATTCATATGCAATTGACAAAATATTCTGAGCTGGTTGTCTCCATAGTGTACTTGCATAGATTATAAATATGAGTAATCAAAAATTGCTGGTATTTGTCTTCTTGTCTTTCTTGGAATGTCCATTTAGTGTTATTATTCCCATTCAAAGAATGAGTTAAACTATATAACATAAATAGAGGTTTGTGCAACTGTTTGCAAGGATTACTAAGTATGATTGGTTGAGTTTTTGGTATCAATGGTGTAATGCATCATCTAGTAGGCATAGTTATGACAGGATAAATTTTGTGATGAATTTTAAATTACATGGTTTAGGTGATTCTACCTTGGAATATAACACTAGTTTTTTAATGTTGTAGTCTCCTGGGACTTTTGTGGCAGCTACAAATTTAAATCAACTTTACTTATCCATCTCAGTATGATTGTGTGTGCAGCTTAATGCATTAAATTTATCATATTTTAAATTAGACATTACCATGAAAGTCAACCAAATCTTTAGGGTAGTATGTCTATTTAATAGTTGAAGGAGAATTATCTGTTTATAGTATTATGGATGCTTTGGCACACAAGTATCTACAAGTACATTTTCAGGATCACCCTCTTAGGTTTCAAAGAGGTTGAAGTATAGGGGAGATAGGTTTCATATCAATCTCTCATTCGTTGGTCAAATCTCTCCTTGAACCTAACCATTAGGCCTGGCACCCCTTTAAGATTCAAGTTGATTGCATATTTGGGAACCAACATATTGGTTACTCTATTGGGGAGCTCCAATGTTAGCTATTTGAAAAGAGTCAATAAGTTTGTTGATATGTAGATTTGGGTTAGATGATCCATGAACCTGCATATTTGAAGGAGATTGTTGTAATATTTTTGGTGTATTCTTAAAGTCTGGTGCTCTGCTAGTGGAGAGAACTTAGAAATACTTAGATCTTGGAAGAAGCTTTCTACTACTTGAAGATCTTTTCCTCTTTCAAAGAGGTAGTGAATCTACATAACATTCTACATCATCAGAAGAGTTGGTTGAGTAGTTCTTAGGTATTTCTCTATTGCAACATTTCTATATAAAGATTTACAACAAAAGTTCTAGTAAATAATGTCCCTTATCCAGTACTCTAAGATACTAGTACAAAAAAGGGAAATGAGAAAGTAGGATATTCTAAAAGAGATATTGAGAAGAAGCTAGTTGGAGAGGGAATAAATTCTTATTTGAAAATATGTATGGCTATTCTAGTTCTCCTCTACAAGTTGTAATGTCATGCCTAAAAAATAGCCATGTCCACAAAGAAAAGTGTTCACTAATGAAAGATATAACCTTTTGAATTTTTGTAAAATCCAACGTTATCCACACGATCCTGAGAGAGTTTAGCATTCCACTCTTTACAGATTAAATGATCATTACAGTTTCTTCCCAACGACCTAGTTAGAGAGTCTTCGCTAGAACAACTTCCTCAACACCGTGCTGCAAATGGACTTTACTGCAAGGCCAAAGTCTGCTGCGCTTGACTTGTTCATGCTCCCTTCAACAACCTACGATGCACACGATAACATAAGAAAAAGAAAGAATGCATGGAAAATAACACGATACATTCATTAATCACATATTAAATCTATTTCATCATTCAAAAACCATATGTATTATATCAGTCATTTGGGAAGTCAAACAGGGTAATTAATGAGACACATAGAGATATAAAGCTACAGGACACTACCCAATTTCAGATAAAAAAGTCTTTAATCAAAGAGTTAAACAACCATTTATCAACAAGAGTAAGGGTTTTAAAATACACCATAATATTTAAACTATGAGCATATTTCAGGCTCATCATCCACCCCCTACTTAACCTAATGATGGTCCACCAGCATTAAGTTTCCTGGTTGTTTCCCTGAAATCTGTAGGAGCAGTATGGCTTTTTGGTGCAGTCCCAAATTTATAATAGAAACCCCTAAAATTTTGCCATCTTTCATATCTAAGGGTCTCTGTTTCCTTATTAACATCTATAGCTCGATAGGGATATAGTGGCCACATTAAAACCGGAGGTCGAAGTGTTATTGGTAGCCATAACTCGAACCTCTTCTAAAGACCAAGCTGCATGTACTTCTTTGTTCTTCCAAGGGTTGCTTTAAAATTCAGGGGGCTATGTGGCTCAGATTTCCTTAGCCCAACAGTCAATTTCTCCCATCTCTTTTCAATTCTGGAAGAGGCAAGCTTCCAAAATAGATATGGTTGGCCCTTGAATTCCTCATACACTTGCTTTCTGATATCAAATATTTTTACTCTTTCAGCTTGATTGTTAAACCCATATGCAATAGTGAGCCAAGTTTTTAGCATTGTATAGGGATCTGTGCTTTCTGACTACAATGGTATAGGCTCATCCCTTTTAATTTCTTCATAGGCTTCCAATTGTCTGCCATAATTGGTTTCATTTGCTTCCCAGGACATGAGTGATCTCAAATGAATGTCACCAATATACAAAAGTGGATTCCACTCTATTTCAGAGGGAATTATCAATCCATGCAAATAAAATTCACAAAAAGAATTCTTTAGCCAACTAGGAGCCACTTGGTATGCATCATAAAATTCTTTGGCTGTATGAATCACAGGATCTAAAATCTTTGAAATTCTCATTAACTGAAACCAAAGGAATTGTTCCTTTAAGCATAGGGCATAAACCCTAGGTGGTGGTCTTCATTCCACAATTTTACCAGTTATTTTCATCATGTCATCCATTTTCTTTTTCATTTCCTGGATTTCCTATTTCCGCCTTTCAATTTCTCTTTTTAGTTTCTTCTTCTCCTCCTCCCAAAGACTTTGTTGAATTTCAGTCTTGGCTAGATGGCGGAAACTCAAGTTTTGAAATGTGACCGACCTCCATGTGGTCCTAAGGTATTCCAAAAATTCAATCGAAAATGTCTTTTTATAGACAACCATTGCTTGACAAGCTACAAGGGGTAATGAGGCTTCATTGTACACTTTGGGTTGTTCTTTCTCTTACTTCAGGAAAGATTATTGTTGCTATGCAGGAGGAGATTGTTCTTCCTCTGAAATTTGCCTAGCTGCCTCAGCCAAGTCATCAAGACATGGCATTCCCCTTTCATTACTATCATGTTGGGCTTCATCAATTTCCATTGGTTCATTTTGCATGTCCTCAGAAATAATAGGTGGGCTATGTGAAACATTCTCAGGTACATTCTGAGAATTACTATGGCTTTATTCTTCAGAATCCTCTAAAATTATTATAACTTCAAGTTGAGCAGGCATTGAGATGACTTTATGTTGTTTCCTTGCTGAAACTCTTTTTGGAAATGTGGCAGCTACAGGAGGCACTCTTGTGGCTTTCCTCTTTCTGACTTTCCTAGATAGTTCAGACTCAACAAAAGAAGATGATAGTGGCACTATAGTGGCAACAGGTGTTGTTGTAGGAGGAACTACTACATGAGAAGGTGTTGTAGGAGAGGGACACTATTGTCTTTGAGCATGAGGGTCAGACTCTGATGTTTTTTCTACCCTAGATGACTCTCCTACCTTCATTTTTCCTTTTTCTCTTCTACTAGTAAACCTGGTTTGTACTCTAGTAGAGGGTTCTGGTGTCGAGGCAGCAGGAATAGATGTTGCAGGGGCAGGTGCTGCAGGGATTGCTCTAGGAGGCCCTGGAAGTTGCAAACCCTTTTGGTCAACAAATTCTTGCCAAGAAAGGGGTGATACATCCCTTAGGGAATGCTTGATTAATAGTGTAATGAAGGCATGATGGGAAATAGAGTTGTCCCTTCCCCTCTAGGTTTCATGGGCACTTTGTTTTAAAAGATTTAACAAAAGGTTTGGGACATTAATAGCAAACCCATGCCTCATATGGCTCAATAACTTAAAATGGTAAGAATGTAAATAGAAGAAGCGTCCCTCATAGGTTAAATACCTGATTATAAATGCATCATATTCTGAATATGGGAAGGGCGGTGATACTCATTTGCATCCTTGTTTAGAGACCTTCAAAGGTCCATCAGTTGGTACTGTAAACTCTGCCCTAGTAGAAATAGCATTTGAAGAGAAATTTTCTCCTGCTGTAGGAAGCCTAGTTACTTCGACAATTCATTCTTCAATTATAGCCACCATCAGAACCCATACTGAAGTTTCCCCTTCTGAAAGAGTTCTTAGAAAATTCACCAACAGCTTCCTCATTGAAAGAATTTAACCTCAGAAAATAGTTGAGCCAACCACAATTACTGAATGCCTGCACTGTTTGAGGATTTTGTGTTAAGAGCTCATGAGCTACAGACTCATGCCTTACCAATTGACCACCCATTACCTCCGCTAAGATTTCAAAAGCTCAAACCTTTTCTAAAAATTCAAAAGAAAATTCTTTTGCTCTGCTTCTTTTTGCTTCTTCCTGTCCTGTCGTCACTTTCTCTTCTTTTCCAAGAATGACTCAAAAGATAATTGCACATAATGATTATTAGGAACTACTCATATCAAGTAGTTAATGTTGTTTAAGATAAAACACGCAGCCATATTTCAACTTTAGTACAAGAAGAATAAAAATATCTTATTAGTTGTGACAACGACATAAAAAAATGTTTGAAATGGATTATCCCGCCCCCTACTTAAAAGTTGACATGTGTCCACACATGTGCGAGATGACAGGAAAAGAATGGGCGATAAAGACTAATATGTACATAGTAGTTGTTGAATAAATGAAATAAATAAATAATATTATTAAGAAAAGATATCGTATACCTTTTAATTAATGCTCGAACGTGTTGGGAAAGATCACAGTGCACCATAAAATGATGTCTGGAATAGAAACCATGAATGAGGGCGGTACGATGGAATGGATGACATGGAAGAAAAGAGAGTGAATGGTGGTGATGGATGAAAAATAGAGAATGTGGCTTCTTTTAAAGAAAACCTTTATTATGGGCATGCAACGTGGAATTTTAAAGAGATGTTATAGTAGAAAGACTGAAGTCTTTCGTTGTAGGAAGATTAGTGGCCGTATTTGAAACAAATTGCTGTAGGAATTCATCTTTGGATGTTGGCTTATGATACAACTGAAGACAGTTCCCATTAGCAAGTAGCTTGACCCGAACTAGATCAATTGTGGTTAACTGCACTGAGCCATTATCAAATACATTTGCTATTTCATAAGGACAAGCCATCGTGTGGTTAGTTTACCTTATTTTTTTTGTATCTGAAGTCATAGAGAAGTTCCCAGTCACTGGCAGAGAATTGCTTAGTTTGAATATGATTGTCATGCCATTTCTTTCTTTGTTGTTGGATAGTTTCAGTATGCTATAGGGAACACTGCTAAGGACAACTATCTGCAGCAAATGGGTTATTTGGACAAGGGTTGGACTACAAAATTTGTAAAAGCATGTCATCCTCACTCTAGAGCTATGAAAAAATATTAGCTTGCAACATCATTAAGTGGGCCAATGAATTAACTTCTTCAGTTTCCTCTCCTAAATCTAGCTAAATTGGTTGAGACAAGTCTGGCTAAGGTTGGGCAGGTGGATATAATTCCAATTTCTTCCTTGACTGACCATCAGAAATTGTCATATCTCTCAAATGACATCCTATAAAAGCATAAGCCATAGCTAACCATGGTCTACCAAGGATAATAGGATATCCTCCCAATGTTGCCTTAGTGGACAATATGGTGAAGTCTGCGGGGTATTCCCAAGATTCAAGGGTGACAATGATATCTTCTACCACTCCACCAGGTTTTACTGTGGAACTATCAGCAAGCTGCAGGATGGTAGGTGTAGACTGAATTGTTGGGATTTTCAAGCACTCCATTGTATATTTGGTCATTACATTGATGGCTGCACCAAGGTCTATCAAAACATTATTTACTATTTTGGCTATTAATATTTATTTGTAACATAGGACTCCCAAGGTCAGTATATTTTGGAATGACTATCTTCCCCAACATAATATTTTCCAACTGTCTTAGAACATGGATGGTTTGGGGATCCTTTTTCTTCCTTCCTGGTTTCTTTAAATAGGCCTCCTTAATGGCTTTCTCATAAATTAGGACATCTTTAATGACTTGAAAAAGAGGAATTTTAATGTGTACATTCTTTAGTTGATCCAAAATATCAAAAGTAGGCTCTTGCATATACTTTGATGTAGTAATTTGCAGTCTTTGAGGAAAAGGTGGTTTAGCCTGATGTTGCAGGACAAATTCTTTAGAGGCAGTATCTGATACAGGTATATGTTATGTAGCATCAGTAAGTTGCTCAGAGGTAGAGTTTGGAATCTCTGTTATTATAGGCAACTGTGGAGCAGGGAGAGTGGTTCCAAACCTGAGATGGATATCATGAATATTCAAGGCATAAGCTAGATACTGATTGGCTTCTGCAAAATACATAGGTTGTTGTTGTTGCTGCTTGTTATTATTAGGGTTTGACAATGGTTGAGCAGGCATAGGAGTTTGTTTTGGAGGGCCAGTATTTGCTGTAGGTGCTGCAGGAAATGGCATGAGAGCCAGAGGTTGTGGTTGTTGAGGCTGCAGGGATCCAGAGGATTGATTTTGCCATTACTGTGGACTTCTCCATTGAGGATTTTGTTGCCAATTACCTGGAGGTGGGGTCCATTGTCTATATGGCTACTACCAACCTCCTTAAGGAGGTTTCCATTGAGGGCTCTGATAGTTAGGCCATTGTGGTTGAGAAATATTCCGAGGTGGTGTTGGGCCATATGTATGTTGCCATTGGTTACTGTAATTAGAATAAGGACTACCAAAAGTCAAAGGGTCTTGAGGCATACCTTGTCTTTGAGCCCATGGTTGCCTTTGTGCAATGAAGAATGCTTAGTCATCATCACTCTCTACCATCTTGAAATCAATAGGTAACTACTTAGCATCCATGTTAGTCACCATCTTACATCTACAATCACGCTTTTTTTGTCTACAATGTGGACAAAACTCAGCCAAGATTGCTCCAGCTTCCTCATGTTTCTTTTGAGCTTGCATAGTATCTAACTGTGTAGCCATATTGTTGATGATATCCTACTTGAAATTAGACAGCAAATTTGTGATCTCCATCCGTGAAACTCTATTAGTAGAATACTTTCCCATTGTGGCTTGATGACATCTACCCTTCTTAGTATTTGCTTAAGAGTAGTTGAGACATATTTTCTTGATATCATCCCAAGGCAGTTGGGTTATATCTCCTCCTCCCATCAGGTCTAGAGAATTTATACAAGTATCACTAATTCCTCTTAGGAAGAGTAGTTTTTGAGATTCTTCATTGAGAGTATGGTCTGAATTCTTTTTCAGGGAAAACAAGAACCTTGAGATATAGTCTTCCAGACTTTCATCCTCCTTTTGTTGAATTCTAAATATATCATCTCCCTTACTACCACTCTTACAATATTCCTTGTATTTCTCAAGAAATTTTGTTTGCATGGCTTCCCAACTATCAAAAACACCCCTTACCAAACTCATAAACCATCTGAGGGCTCCTTCCTTCAAAGTGGTAGGAAGCAACTTCAGCCTATGAGCATCTGAAGTGTAATCATAGCTATGACAGAGGATGTCAAAATCCAACAAGAAAGTGTCTAGGTCCTCTGTAACTAGTCCATAGAACTTGGGAAGCAATGAAGAAGGAATATTTTTAAGGTTATCATTATCTTGCTGGGAAATGATAGGAAACTCAAAAGTAGGAGGTCGATTAGGGGTGATCCCACAAAGCTACTTTACAATTTCTGGGAGGAACTAAATTTTGCTGAAATCACATATTTTTAGAAAATATAATGATTTAAGCCTTAATAGGTTCCATTTAAAGAATTCCAATTTAAGAGAGTTTGATCAAACTACCTTAAATCAAACCCCCTTGGATAGAACCCCGCTAGTTTTAAACCATACCTATAACAGAGTCTCCTTTACACCTATTAAAATGTTGATAAAAAACCACTTTTGATTTACCTTTTGGCGGATCAAATGAATTCATTTAAAATTTATATTTTTGCAAGTATGTTGTCCTTATTATAAGCTTCCCAAAAAGTATAATTTTAAATAAATTTAATTTTATTATTATATTTATTTTTTATTTCTCGTGAATGTAGGTTTTTTACCGAAAATCAAGCTCTTTGTTCTGCACATGTGGAAAAATAGCATACAATTAAAAAAATAAAATTAGTGCACCAGATATTGAAGTCCTTGATCCAATAAAGAAAAAAAATTGAATTTCGATACACACAAAAAAAGTTACGCATTATACGGTCGCGTCATGTCTGAATTATAATTGGTTTGAATTCAAAACTTGATTAAAGAAAAAATATTCATTAAAAAACTATCTAACCAAGTGGAAGCACTAGATATCAGAGTTACAAATCTAAATTCGAAAGAATTAGAATATTTTCCTTCATCAAAAAAAAATTATGCGTTATACGATGAGCGTCACTTTTTAAAAATGTTGTTTTTTGAAAAAAACTAGTTTTTGAGAGAGATGGAAAAAGAAGTGCAATTTGATTCCAAAAATTTTGAAAAAAATTTATTTAGAATCTATAGACAAAATTTCACGAAATTCTAGTTTGCATCATCTTCAAATTCTTCACGGTTTAGCCGCAATAGGTGCCCGAAAGTGAAGATTTAGTTAAAACAATATATTTTAGTGTCCAGTTTGGCCAAAAATTGTAAACCACTATTGTGGGATCACCCTTAGGTGGATTTTGTGCCATATTTGCTTGCTGAAGTATTAGAGCAAATGGATTTTCTTCAGGTTCTTTGTCAGCTGGGTCAAACGGCAATTCAACAAACAGGTTTTTAGGGAGGAACCTTCCCATACCATCTCTTCTTCTATGCATGCAATAGAATGAATGGTGAATTGAAGGAATTTTGAAAAATGTTTGAATAACAGACTAAACTACTGCTAACAATGACTTATGACAGGTTCTTAGCTTGGCACCATCCCTGACAATGGTGCGAAAAATGGTAGCACCCACAAAAGGATATAAAAGTCATGGAAAATCCTAACCTGGGAATTGGACATTCTAGCAGGCGACTAACATCTTCTTATGGTCATTCATTTACTTTATCAAACTAGGGAATGTATACTTGAAATGGAGCAGCACTGTATGTGCACTAAGAACTAGTTTCAGGCATGATTTACTAGAAATAAATGCGTGAAAGGAATTGTACTTATGCTACAGGAATGTAATGTGAAGCCTTCTAAACTTAATAAAAGTAGAAATCATAAACAGCTATAACTGAGGAACAAACTATGAACTGGCCTTATGCTACAGGAACAATATAAGACTGAGTTAGTGTTGAAATTTTCTAGAATGAAATCTAACTTTTGATTAATAGGAAATAAATGACTAACTAACTAACTACAGATACTTACTAAGTGGACCCCCTTAGCAAGCATCAACTAATTATGCAAGAATTGAACTCAAAACTTCATCAGCTTTTATTCATAAACTAGGAATGATATACATTGTTCTACTTGTATGAAAACTAACACAGGAAAACCATCTCTTCTTAATAATACTAACTCTTACATATTTTGCTTCTTGTTATCATACTAACTTTTACATGCTATGCTTGCTCACTCACATATGAGGAGCACTTATTTATAAGAAAAGCAACTAATTAACTAACTTAATAGAGAAAGACATGGACATAAGTATATCCTGAAACTAAGGAATAGACTTCTCATAAATGAAAGCATATCCGTTCAACACGATCCTGAGAGAATTTAGCATTCCACTCTTTCCAGATTAAATGATCATTACAGTTTCTTCCCAACAACCCAATCAGAGAGTCTTCACTGGAGACACCATGCTACAAATGGCATTTATTGCAAGGCCGAATTCTGCTGCACTTGACTTGTTCATACTCCCTTCAACAACCTGCGATGTACATGGCAATAGAAGCAAAAGAAAGCATGCGTGGAAAAAAACACGATACATTCATTAATCACATATTAAATCTATTTCATCATTCAAAAACCATATGTATTATATCAGTCATTTGGGAAGTCAAATAGGGTAATTAATGAGACACATAGAGATATAAAGCTGTAGGTATATAGGAATGCGTAGCTACAGGACACTACCCAATTTCAAATAAAAGGTCTTTAATCAAAGAGTTAAACAACCATTTAGCAACAAGAGTAAGGGTTTTAAAATACAGCATAATATTTAAACTATGAGCATATTTCAGGCTCATCACAAATCAACTTCTTTGCAATTGCACCCATTCGAAACTTGAAGGAAATTGGTCTTTTACTCTACTACATAATTGGAGGAAAAAGAATTTAGAGTATCCCCAATAATACCACATCATCTTCTTCCTGAATCCTTATTAAGTTATTAACCCTACAAAATGAAAACCCTTATGAAAATTCAATGAGTGATTTTATTTGTGCTCACTATCCTTATTTATGGGCCAAAAGTGCCACCAAAAGTGCTACCAATAGTTCCACTACTAGCTTGGTCCCTTGTACACCTCACATGTGTCATGTGTGAGGTTGGGTATTGTCATAATTGCAATTCACGCAAACCAAAAATACAACTTAATTAATTCATGTAACTCAAGCCTAAAATTTATAATTTAAATGTTTAATTTGATTTACGTATGGACTCTGACAGCTTGGCTACATGCAAAATGTACCTCAAACTGACAAGCCATCAATTGTCAAAATCACCAGATTATTGACATCATCATCTACGATTCTATAGTACATCGTACAGTTTTCAATATAAAACTATCCAATCAATCATTTTGGCTATTCATATGGAATTAATCTGTGTCACCGCCTGTAGTACCAAAGCCAAATTTAGAATTTCAATAGAATAAATGAAAGGTAGAGTACTTTGGCGCATTGAAAAGAGAATTAAATGTCTCATTTTACCTTAATCATTATCAATCTCTACTAATAAGTCATATTAAATTTCGCTAACTTATGAATATGATCATAACTATATGTTGATAATTACTATTAGTTTTAAAAGCCACATTTAAAATTTTTATATTGATCAAAGCAAAAGGGATTTACAAGAATGGAGCCACGAAAAGCATTTTAATTTAAGTATTTATTGCTAAAGAATGAAGTACATAGTACATAACCAGTGTGGCCAAAAAGCTACTAACAGTGACAAAAAACCTATCACAAAGTACATATTACAAGAACTGTTACACTATACAATAAAATATAGACATGTGACATGTCACACAATTCATTACTAATTTTTTTGTAACATTAGCTGAGGCCATCAACCCATTGTTTGAGTAGAATGTGAATTGAATTTAACAAACTAATAGTAGAGAAGAAAAGTGAATCACCCAAAACCTTCCTCCAAAACTCTAGACTCTTTAATGATTTAGTTTTCAAATTAGATAACAGACCCCATCTTATAATAACCAGGGCAATATTTTGCACTGTAGAAGCATGCAATTCCACTTTCCTGAAGATTCCACCAATAGGTGCTAAACCACTTTCAAAATTGTAATGCTCCAGCGCCAACTCCAACGGAAAAATAGAGTAAATGAAAGGCTACAAAAAACATATTGCCAGTGTCTTCACCAAATCTTTATCGAGCAAAATGTCCATGAAATTGGACAAGAAAGTTGAAGCTACCTCATAATATAGAGCATGAGGATTGTTTTGAAATCATTCCCTACCGACAATTATTCTTATAGCATCCTCAACCTACACACAAGGAATTGTAAAAACCATACCCAACTTTCATCTGTCATATGCATCATCCCTTCTTTTCTCCCAAAAAAATTTGGGTAGCATGACACACCATGAAGACTGCATAATATCCTAGTTAAATTGAGAATAAAGAAGAAATAAATCAAAGCCAAATATATTATAAATGATATGAAGAACATCAAGTGGGTAAAGTATATATAGAAGATAGCATGAACATAATCAGTATGACATCACACTTATCATTTTTAAATTCACCACTATCATTGATGTGACAATTAACATTTATTTCAACACTTGAATCCTTAAAAAACAAGTGCTTAAAAGGTATGCCTGCAACAGATGACAAGATGGCTGCATAGTGCACATGCAAATAATTTATTTTTAAAATGGGGACATTGCTAGGTTGACGAGACTTGACCCTTAGGATTAAAGAGTTAAGATTTAAGGATTTGTCATAAAACATTTTGGTTTGACTTAGGAAATACTAAATGGCAAACAAGAGCACGATGACTGACATGCCTAAATAATTAATAAAATCTCAACCATTGATTTTTGAAAATCTAACGGTTCTAGTGTTATTTTGTAGGTTTCAATTTGCATGTCTAGTGCTTCAAGGATTTACTTCCGGAATGAAACTATAGCCATCCATCGAAAACTCATCAAACGGTCCCTCTTTTAAAACAAAATTTATGCATGTGCATAATTTAAAATGGGGACATCACTAGGTTGATGAAATTGGACCCTCAGGATTAAAGACTTAAGATTTAAGGCTTTGTCATAAAATATTTGGGTCTGACTTAGGCAATATTAAATGGTAAACAAGAGCACGATGACCGACAAACCTAAAAAATTAATAAAATCCCAACCATTGATTTATGAAAATCTAACGTTTCTAGCGTTATCTTGGAGGTTTCAATTTGCAAGTCTAGTACTTAAGGATTTACTTCCGAAATGCAACTATAGCCATCCATCAAAAATTCATCGAATGGTCCTTCTTTTAAAACAAACTTTATGCACATGCATAATTTAAAATGGGGACATCGCTCGGTTGATGAGACTCAACCCTCAAGATTAAAGACTTAAGATTTAAGGCTTTGTCATAAAATATTTTTATCTTAAGCAATATTAAATGGTAAACAAGAGAACAATAACCATCAGACCTAAATAATTAATAAAAACTCAACCATTGATTTCTGAAAATCTAATAGTTCAAGTGTTATTCTAGAGGTTTCAATTCAAAAATCTAGTGCTTCATAGATTTACTTCTAGAATGCAACTACAACCTTCCATCAAAAATTCATCAAACGGTCATGGTTATATTGATTCACCAATGTTTTTTCTTATGCATTTGAAAATAGGTTTAATTCACCAATGGATATATTTTTTGGTTTGAAAAAAAAAATTAATCACCAAGAAAATAGGTTTAATTTGCCAATAGAAATTTTTTCTAGGTTTGAAAATAGATTTTAATTGCCAATGAAAATATTTTATCAGTTTTAAAAAATTTACAATTTTCCAGGATTTTCCATAGACTTCTACCAATTAGAAAAGATTCACCAATTGAGATTTTTTTTTTCCTGGAAAATGAAAAAAATTGCCACTAAAATTAATATTTTTATTGGGAAGTATACAAGATTCGCCAGGATTTTACACCTTCATAGAGGGGGGGTTCCTTAAAGTTTTTCCTACTTGTTTAACTCTTCACCTTCTTCCATTCCTTTTTTTTATTTTGAAGTTATTACTAAATGTTTTGCATGATGATAGTATAGATGTAGTTGTATATGAAAGTGAAAATGTAGAGACAAATATTGGTACAACTAATATAGCTCTTTATGATTAGTTTTCACTTGAAGAATGTTATTGTGTCAATCACATGGATGCATATGAGAACCTATTTTTTGGATATGCAACTCATAGTCTTCCTCATGAGTAGTATGCTTTAGATATTCATGTTGATACAACAAGAGGTAATGTTGAGTGTGATACTCCTTGCATTAGTGAATGTGTTTTGAACACTCCCTATGAGGGATTTATTGCAAAAAAATATTTTGAGTCATATGAAGTTGCACTTGAAGCTTTTTTGTGTGATAACATGATGGGTGTTGATAATCTAGTTTATGAACCTAAAGTGGAAAACATTGTTTGGGATGTTGATTCCTTTTCTAAATGTAATGATTTGAAAGTGGACAATGGACTTGTGGATGTTGATAACTCTTGTTTTTAGAACCTTGAGACATATGATAATGTGATTGGACTATGTTGTTGGGATGATGATAAACTTTCCTGTGATGCAATTCAGTTGAAGGAGTTACAAATGTGTGAGCATTCTTTGCTTAATACACAGGAGGATTGCACACTGTTTCTAATGGATGATATCTTTTCTAAATCTAATCTTTATGAGGGGATTAGTAACTATGATAAGACTGTGTATTCATATAGTCTTGATCATTATCCTCATATTTTGTAACTTTCCACATAATTAAAAAATGAAATGAGTGCCAGTGATTTGGTTTCCATGTGATAGTAAAGCTAAACATGGAGCAAGTTCTCACTTGTTCAAAGGTAGCCTGACACTTTTTTTTGGAGGAAAGAAGTTTCTCATTTTGTTTTGGTGTGACAAAGGAAAGTATGGATTGAGGGAAATTAATTCCTTCAACACGTTGGTGTTTGATATAGACTGTGGGTGATCCCACAATACTGGTTTACAATTTTTGGCCAAACTGGACACTGAACTAATTTTTTCTAACTAAATCTTCACTTTCAGACACCTATAGCGGTTAAATCGTAGGGAATTTGAAGATGATGCAAACTAGTGATTTGTGACATTTTTTCTATAGATTCTAAATACATTTTTTTCAAAAATTTTGGAATTAGATTGCACTTCTCATTCCATCTCCTTCAAAAACTTTTTTCCCAGTAAACACAATTTTTAAGGAGTGACGCTCACCGTATAACACATAAATTTTTTTCCATGAAGGATAAAATTCTAATTTTTTAAAATTTAGATTTTTAACTAAGATATCTAGTGCTTCCAATTAGTTTCATAGTGTTTTATTAGATATTTTTTCCTCAATCAAGTTTCAAAGTCAAATCAATTACAATTCAGACATAAGCGAACTATATAACACAATTTTTTTATATGTATCAAAATTCAATTTTATTTTTTTGTTAGATCAAAGAATTCAATATCTAGAGCACTCATATTTTTCAAATTTATTTTTTTATAATATTGTATTTTTCCACATGCGCAAAACAAAGAACTTGATTTTCGGTGAAAAACTTACATTCACAAGAAATAAAAAATAAATATAATAATAAAATTAAATTTATTTAAAATTATAATTTTTGGAAAGATTATAATAAGGATTACATAGTTACAAAAAATAAAATTTTAAATGAATTCATTTGATCCCTTAAAAGGTAAATCAAAATTGTTTTTTTATCAGCATTTTGATAGGTGTAAAGGAGACCCTATTATAGGTATGGTTTAAAACTAGCGGGGTTCTATCCAAGGGGGCTTGATCTAAGGTAGTTTGATAAAACCCTCTTCAATTAGAATTATTTAAATGAAAATTTTTAAGGATTAAATAATTATATTTTCTAAAAATACATGATTTCAGCAAAAATCAAAATCTCCCAAAAATTGTAAGCCAACTTTGTGGGATCACCCGGGTAAGTATTGAATTCCCTTTTTCATTTGGTGACTTGGGTCCACGAAATGAGGTTTAAAAAATTGAAATTGAAAACACTATGGATCACCCAATGGTTTTGGCACTCATTCTATTCTTGTAGAAAATTTTGAAGCCTTCGTCTATTCACCGAGGAACAAACACCCCTAGAAAGAGCCATTGATGGAGCTCTCAAAATTGTGAAGCATTTTTAATGGATAATATGATTTGGGGTAGGTTCAACCAAAATAAGGATCATATTATGATTGATCCTATTGATGCAAAAGAGAGTTCATGGACAAAAGGTGGAAACCTAAGAACAAACCATGAATAGAAGGCTCATAACTATCAAGGGTAGCAAGCATGATAAGGATGACTATTTAAAACCACACACTCTTTCCTATGTGCTGCAACTATAGCAAGATAGAAATGGAGTTATATAGATTGGAAATAAGTCTTTGTTTGAGAAGGAAAAATAAAAAGGTCCTTGATAAGTGCAATTAATGTTACAATGGAAGAAGGGATTGCATGGAAGTTGCATACCTTTGACCTAGGTTGTGACATGTTATGTTTAGTGAGCCATTGCAATGATATGTTCTTGAAATAGTAAGATTCTTGGTGAATTTTTCTAGACAGTCCATGCCTTATGTTGTTGTTCCAATGGTGTTCTTTTAGGTGTGCCAAGATGCTACCATCTACTAGCTTGGAATTGTGTGATATGATACTTTGATACCCATTTGTTGCTTCAAAAGATAAGAATGTGGTAAACTGTTTAGGGTAGTTAAGAGAAATTATTCATTTGATTATGATGTTGTAGTTCCAATTTTGTTTGTGTCTTGGGTGCAATGGAGAGGTGTTATGTTGTTCTTACTATTTTTCATTAGCATCACATATCAAAAGAAATCAACTCAATATGCATTTGCTACATCGACTATATTCTATATGTTATCATAAAAGTGTCATACAAATGGAAAGTTTTCAGAACCTCTCAAAATATTCCAAAGAGGGCCTTCTCATAAGAAGAAAACAATTGCAAAGGAATGTTTTACAAAAGGTATAAGAAGCTACTTCAAGAAACATATTTGTTTAGATGCCCAATGTACGGGTAAATCTAGCACATGTCTTATTTGTACATGGACAGTTTGTGCTTGTAGTGAAAATGCATCAAAACTATTTGAGGGAATGTCATTTTGGCATTGATATTTGTTGTTCATTGTATCTAGCTCAAACCCATTATGAAGTAGAATAGTGGATTGAGCTTGTAAAAAAACATTATTAAGTGTAGTGCATTTGGTGCCCTCAAATTACATGTTACACTTTGATGTCGGGGTTGCAATGTAGAAGTTTTCAACATCAACAATTCAAAAGAAAAAATGTACTACTCATGAGGTTTATTGAGCCGTGTCAGGATTAATGAATGCATTCCTTGTGTTCATCCAACTATCATTTGTGGAAAACCCGTATACAGACAACTTTGATGATAAGAAGATAGAATTGCATGTTGATTATTGTAAACATTTTCTTGATGCCGCCAAAGTTCATAGAGAAGCAGTAGAACATAAATTGCAAAAAAGTCGTCGAAAGTTATTTTATTTCCCATCATGGTAAAAGAAGTTTTTCTCCTCACTATTTTAGTGATGGAATGATGGTGCATGATTTTATCAACCATCATTGTATTGAATCTCCCTCTTCTCACCAGTTTGGCGATACCTGATGGAAATTGGAAAGTGATGGTAAAAGAATGGAGGGACCCATGGATAGTTATCCAATTGCAATATTTGATGGGATTTTTGACATTGGGGAAATAATTAAAAGGTGCAATGCACAGGTAAATGGTCTTTAGTAGCTTGATAAAAAGAGAGTAAAGGCCTTCACGAATAAACACATTTTTTTAGCTATGGGAAAAACAAATGAGAAGTGAAGTCTTTCATGGAGTAAAAAACATTCTTTTATATTGTAGAGTGAAGGAAAGCAAGCAAGAGGTGGGAAAATAAAGTGCAAAGTGAGATTTTCTTTGAGCAAGGAAATTATTAATCTGAAGACTCGCTTGGTGCTAGTTGTCAATGGGGATTTCCATTTAGGGTTTCTTCTTTTTCCTTAAATGTAATTTTTGCTTCATTTCCAAGAGAGGCTCATAGTTTGGTCTCATGGGGGAAACAATTTTTGTAACATGTATAAAATGAATAAGTTTTGGTTTACAGGTTTTGGATGAGTCTAATTCATGTAATAAAGAATTCAATCATGGCATTGTGATATTTATATGTAACAAAATATTCTGAGCTGATTGTCTCGATGGTATACATTGCATAGATTATGAATATGAGTAATCAAATATTGTTGGTATATGTTTTCTTGTCTTTCCTAAAATTTTCATTTAGTGTTATTACTCTCATTCCAAGATTGAGTTAAACTATATTAACATAACTAGAGGTTTATACAACTATGTGCTAGGATTACTAAGTATGATTGGTTGAGTTTCTAGTATTAATGGTGTAATTCATCATCTGTTAGGCATAGTTATGATAGGGTAAATGTTGTGATGAATTTTAAGTTACATGGTTTAGGTGACTCCACCCTAGAATATGGCACTAGTATTTTAATATTGCAATCTCCTAAAACTTTTTTGGAAGCTACAAATTTAAATCAACTTTATCTATCCATCTCAGTATGATTGTGTGTGGAGCTTAAGGCATTACATTTATCATGTTTTAAATCAAACATTACCATGAAGTTCAGCCAAATATTTAGGGTAATATGTCTATTTAACAGTTGAAAGAGAATATTTGTTTACAGTGTTCTAGATGCTTTGGCACACAAGTATCTACAAGTACACTATCGAGATCACCCTCATGGATTTCATAGAGCCTAAAGTATAGGGGAGAAAGGTTTCATATCAATCTCCCGTTTGTTGGCCAAATATCTCCTTGAATTTGACCATTAGGCCTTGCACCCCTTTAGGATTCAAGTTGATTTAGATTTTGGAACCAACACAAAGTACAAAGATGGAATCTCTCTAATTTCACACTACTAAATCTTGGAAATTTTATACCTCCTCTAATATGGGGTATTCATAATGAAAATAACACTCTTGGGGAGACTAAATTTCTACCATGAAGCAGCTTTATACTTTAGAAAGATATAACAAATGGATTTAGCCTCTTTCATTGAAGCCTCTCAAAAGGATTATAGTATCATCAACAAATTATTGATGAGAATAGATCTGATTATTGAATGAAGGGGAAAGACTCCTAAGAGAGCCCTCATTGACATATTTTTTAATGAACCTCCCAAGAGATTCTACCATAATAATAAAAAGAAAAGGTGAAATAGGATCACCTTTCCTCAAACCTCTCAAGCAACTAAAGAAGGCAGAAGGGGAACCATTGACAAGCATAGAGTATCTCATGGTAGAGATGAGTTGTTCCACAAGCTGTAAGAACTTATTAACAAAAGTTCCAAAATCCATCTGAATTTTAATGAGAGATTGCTAGTTAACCCTATTGTAGGACTTCACAAGGTCCAATTTTAGGAGGAAACCTACCTTCTTGTTAACTGATAGGAAATGTATATTCTCATGCATAGTAATAATAGAATCAAAAAAAACTTGAACAAGCACAAATCCATTCTGGTGTAAGGAGATAATTTGAGGAAGAACCTGCTTCAATCTCAAAGCCAATACAATAGAGAAACCTTTCTAGATAGAATTGCACAAGATGATCAGGAGAAAATCATTGAAAGTGGCAACTCCTAGTTTATTTGATCTATAAGAGCAATAAAAGTGGAGTTTGATTCCTTCAAAAGGTTCTTTCTCCCAAAAAACTCCTTAGTATCATCCAACACATCCTTAGAAACATTATTCCAGAAGAGTTGCAAGAAAAAAATAGGAAAGCTATCAGGACCTAGGGCTTTATTTTCTTCAAATGAAAAAACAACCTTTTTAACTTCCTCTTCTAAAAGGATACAAACTAAACTCCTATTAAGATCATCTAAAATAACATTAGTGATGACATTTAGAAAGGCCACTTGAAAAAAAGGATCCAAAACATGATCATCAGAGAATAAATCAACAAAAAAGAACTAGCAGCCTACATAATGTCCTCATCTTTCTCCAAAATCTAACCATTAGAAAGAATATTATTAATTTATGATTTTAGGATCAATGATTTAAGGTAGTAAGGTGAAAAAATATTATATATCTATCCCCACTCTTCAACCAAATAGCCCTCAAATATTGCTTCCAGAATTCTTCCCGAGCAAAAATATTATGTAACTTGGAAAGGACCACATTCTCATGTTGAAAAACAATAGGATCATAACCCGAAGATTGAATAAACTATTGAAAAAACTTGAAGCTCATCTTTAAGAAAATCTATTCAAAGGAGGGCTTGTTCCATCTATGGATATTGAACTTCACTGAAGCAAGCTTTTTAGCCACCCTATACATAGCAGACCCATCAACATGAATATTTCACCAAGACCAAATATTATCTCTAAGATCTGGATGATTCACCCACATACACTCAATTATAAAATGAAAACAATTCCTTCACCCCAACAAATCCATCGATAAAGAGATAGGAAAGTGATCAGACCCCAACCTTGTAAGCATAGAGAGAGATAGCAAGAACAAGATAAGATCCAATCTAGGGAAAGGAGAGCACAATCAAGCTTAACTTGAATGAGCATGCCACCAACTCTTCTATTATACCAAGTATAAGAAGCATCATGGAGATCTATATCTAACAAATCAATCATTGATCATTAATGATTCAACTCATCATATCAAATCTACTATCATCCACAACCTGAGAACCACCCTTCTTCTTCACATTATTTAAAGGAGTGTTGAATTCTCCCATAATCAACCAATTTGAATTTATAAAATGAGACTTAAAATAATTCAAGCATCCCAAAAAATGCTTCCTAGCACACTTTAGGTTAGGGGAATAAATATTAGAAATAAACCATGAAAAACTATCCCTCTCATTCTAAAAGAAGTGGCAATATGATTGGATTTTACATGAAGAGAGACTCCTTTAACAACCTTAGGATTCTAGAAAGTGGCAACACCACCTGAAGCCCCCTCAGAATCAAAAGCATGAAAACCAAAAATTTTAAAGAGCCCATTCCTAATTTTATCCAGCATATCTATTAACATTTAAGTCTCCTAGATTAACACAATATTAGGTCTATGATCTCTCACGAAATTGGAGAGGAGATCTTGTTTATGAGGGTTATTCAACCCTTTGATATTCAATGAAAGAATCTTCATGATATTTTCTAAGGAATGCTCTTCAAGAACATCTCAAGCAAAGTCTTTTGAGTATCCTCAACTATCTCCATTCTACTTTCCTTTTCCTGAGCCTACTACGAGGAAGGTCTACCCTTCCCTCTAGGTTCAAAACCATAATTTGATCTCTACATGTTCCTAGTAGAAACACCCGAGGGTGAAGCAACTTTTGTAATTTTTTTACTATTAATCATTGTATAAAGGGGTTCAATAGGTTCACAACTTTCATATTGAGATAAAATACTCTCATCATTACCATTTTCAAAAACTCCACACTAACTCATTTGACTACAAAATACGATGAAACTTTCTGATGAAAGATGTATAAGTAGATGTATTGTCGGGTACCTGTGTATTGAATGCGAAATTTTCAATTTTTTCAAAATTTATGCCCGACATTCCTCAAAATTGTGATGCTCCATGATTTTCATCACTATTTCGACATACACTTAAAATTCAACCATCCCCTTCCATCAATTTGTGAGTCGACATATGGTTAGCCTCCTTAATTTGTGGGCTGCTAGGTATATGGTTAGCATTCGTCGAGGTTCCAATGAATTTTTTTAATAAATAAAAGTGATTTCGACAATTTATCTATACTTGCGACAGTGTTTTTCTATACTCACGAATTTGCTATACTTGTGAATTTTCTATACTTATAACAGTTTGTAGAGGTTATAGGCCAAATTTTTTTGGTGCAAAATATCAGAATTATTAGATTTTATTACCTATCTATGATTAAAAATTATTGGAGTGTGAGTTTGATATTTTTTGAAGATCTACATATTCAAGCTTGGTAAAGAAAAATCATGTCAGATAATATTAGTGCAAAACAAAATGAAGAGACACTTGATAGATTGTGGGCTAGATTGAAAAGAAAGGGTGATGGGAAATATTATTGTCCTTGCAATAATTGCAAGTGCTTAAAGATGAGAAGATTTTTAATCACAACAATTGAGAAACATTGTAGGCAACATGGTCATGTTGAATGGGGGCATAATTATTGTCCACTAGTAAGTTGTTCATTATATGTCTTTATATTGATTGAATTTGTAAATGTTTATATCGTTTTAAAATTTTATATATATATAAAATCACTTGATCATGATCATGGTTTATTTGTGTTGATCATTATTATAAAGGTGGGGCACCCTAGGGAAAATGATATGGATTATCACGGCCCAAAGAATGTGGTTTTGCAAGTGGAGGAACATTGAGCTATGAATATCAAAGATGAAGTTAATGATCCTATGGAAGAAGATGATCATGTGCTAGAAAACACAAATGAAGATGATGGTACAAATACATTGATCCATGACACATTTAGTGGCACAACTGATCATGATGATCGAGATGACTTTGATGATGTTCATGATTTACCTGTATGTGAGAAGGCATGCGATCCCCTTTATCAAGGCTCCCAAACAACTCTTCTCTTTGCTATATTATTCCTAGTGAACTTAAAGGTTATGAATGGATTATCTAACATAGAAATCTCATGGATGTTAAGGTATGTCATATATTTCATCTTTTTTCATCTATTTTTGTTGTTAGTTAATCACTAGTAAATAAAGGATGAAATATGTACCATTAATATTATTTATATTAACAAATTATTTTTTTGTCGTAGATTGATAGGTGAATTTTTGTTACCACCATCAAATATTTTATCTTGCTCATACCAAGATTTATCTACCATTATGAAAGATATTGGAATGGAGTATCAAGCAATAGCTGCATGTCCCAATGATAATAGTATATATCACAAAAAACATGAATTTGCAATAGAATGCCCAGAATGTCATATCAGTAGATATCAAACAAATCAACTAACAAAAAAGGTTCCTCACAAGGTTCTTCATTATATTCCCATTATTCCACGTATGCAACAATTATTTAGGTGCGAAAGCTTAGCACAATTTATTGATTACCATGCATGAAATAGAAGTGGAGATGACATTCTTCAAATTCCTAGGGATGGTTTTGCATTTAGGGACATGGAGGAAAAATGGCCACACTTTAAAGAAGAACCTCATAATCTTAGACTTTCATTGGCAACAGATGGTGTCAATCTATTTGGAGAGTTGAAATCTATTTACTCGGTGTGGCTTATTTTTGTTATCAACAATAACATTCCTCCATGGATGTCAATAAAGAGGGAGCACATAATGTTGGCAATGATTGTTCTAAGTATTTGTTTACATCAATTTTCTTTAACATAGTAGCATCTCATTTGTCTTATTTGTTGCATAATGAATTATATTTTTTTTATTTAATAGTCATGTACATTAATTTATATATATTGCAATAAAATGGTTATAATAATTATGTAATGTTTATGTTCATTCAACTAGGTAAGTACCAAGTTAAAGATCTATGAATGCATATATTGAGCCTCTTATCGATGAGTTACTAAATTTATGGAATTTTGTCACTATGTATGACGTCTCTAGACCAATAGGACAAAGAAAATTTCAATTCCATGCAATGCTTGTATGGACAATTCATGATGCCCTAGGGCTAACACATTTTTGTGGTATGTTATAATGTTCGACTGCACTTTAACAATATTTAATTTTATGAAGTAGATATCATGCATGTTTTTTAAATAATCTATTCATTATATATAATTATAGAAATTGACATATTTAATCCAATTATATATGATCTTGTAAGTCTTCAAATAAAGGGAAAATTTGCATTTCCAATTTGTGGTTCAAAGATGAAATCTTGTCATTCAACAAGTTTAAGAAAGTAGGTGTTTGATAAGTATAGGCACTTCCTCCACATAAATCATAAGTATCGAACTACTGAAAAACATCTTTTCAATGGGAAAGAAGAGACTACATCAAAACCATGAAGAATGACACCTCACTTATAGAAGTTGGAATATAATAAAATTAATTGTCAAGGAACCTTATACATCAGATCAAATTGTTTATCTATCATATATGATATGTTTGGAATTTATATTTTTATATTGTGTTTTTTTTACTCATGCTGTAATTGACAATGATTGTTATTGTTAATTTTTTTAACTTATATGCTTCATGAAGGTCATCAAGGCATTAATGGTTGGCTTCCACATGGACTAAAAAGTTATCCCAGACAATTTATTAGGTTGCCCTACTATGAACAGCTACAAATTGTGCATTTATTTGATACAATGCATATCAGAAAGAATATAACATAAACATTATGAAAATATTGAATGGAGGGAATGACAAAGAAAAAATTGTCAAAATTTGTAGTGACATTCAAGAAGCCAATCATGCAATGAAAAATGTCATTCAATTAAATAGCAATGGAGACCAAATTAATATAAGCACCCTTCCTTGGTTATTAACGAAGCAACAAAGCAATGCTATAAAAGAAGTCATATGAAAAATTTGATTTCCCACGGGATTTTCTATGAACATAAACAATATCATAACAAAGAAAGGTGAATTTGGGCTAGGGATGAAGATGCATGATTGGAATACCTTCATTAAGGTAATTATTCTGGTATATTTTATATATATTTGTATATTTCATGTACTTTTCAGTGTATTATGTTTACTAGTTTTGAAAAAATAATGAAAAGATCATTTTATAATTGTTGCAGTATGTTCTACCTCTATCTCTCCTAAACAACTTCAACAACAATGTCAAGCAAGTTATATATGATCTTGGAAAATACAAGGGGTAAGTAGAGATATTTGTTCAATTCATTGTATAGATCTTATATTTTCCATTTGTTTTACTTGTTATGTAATATATTGTATATTTTTGTTAAATCTCATTAATATATTTGCACCTTGAATCACGTGTAGATGGTTGTCATCTAAAGAAATCCATAAAGAAGATATAAATTATTGGAGGAGAAAAATTCCTCGTCTAATGTGTGAAATGCAAAAGTGTCTACCTCTGACATTTTTCAATGCACAAGAACACTACCTCATACACCAAGTTGAGGAGATTGAATTGTGTGCACCTGTAGACACAAGTTCAATGTGGATGGTTGAGAGACACTTGAAATTTTTGAAGGCTTTTGTTAGACAAAGAGAACATCCTGAGGGTTATATGGTAGAGCTCGGATATATGGTATACCAAACCATGGTGTAAATTACTAAATATCTTCCTAAGTTTGCAACAAATATCCATGTAGATCACATTTGGGATCCCAACTCCATTAACAAATTCAAAGGGGAGTACCTGATGGGGAAAGGTAGATTGAAGAAAGTGATAGGTAATTATAAGATGGTCATGGAGATTAATTAGAATACATTTTACATTGCCTTTAATTGCTTGAAAAGAAACAAAAGAGAACTAGTCCAAATGAAAGAATCTTCCACACACAAATAGAAAAGTACTGGTATTGTATTACTCTAGAAAATAAGTCTTTGACTACTAAAAAGTATTAAAATCTTAAAAAGTGTTGATGATCAAATATTACAATTAAAATTTCATATATATAAGAAGAAGACCCAACAAAGGTGTCTCTTCAAATTTTCTTTTGGAAAATAATTAAACTACTAATCTTAATTAAACTTATAAAACAATTTAATCTTCTCCTAACATTGATTTAGCCACTAAGAGATGTTTTTTATACTCCTCCAAGGTATGGGTATCCGCATCATGCACTACATTTCGGGCTTCATATTTGAGTTTTATCATCAATTCCATATGTTTGCATGCTCCATCCAACAATATCCCTTCTACTTTGACTATATCCAATGCTTCCTAAAGTATCCTATTGCATTCATCCATCCAATCATCTCGTTCCTTTAGAAACCCATTCTTATCACATAATTTGGGTAATCCCAACTTCACAGTATCATCAAACCCCGTATTTTCTGAGTGTAAGTCTTCATGAATATTTTTCATGCTTTCTCATGATTGTGTCAATGGTCGAGATGGAATTGGTGTCATATCCCTCATGTAGTTTTATATAATATCTCTTAGTACTTAATCTATTTTTCACTCTCCCATGCTCAAGAATGGCTTCAAAGTTCTTTTTTTGAACATGCCAAAAATCATCAAGGCATATCTTCCGGTTTGTAAATCTCTTGTGCAACATCGTTGCCACAGTGTCAAACTAAAGGTCCTTCATCTTTTCTACTACCTATTGATGTTCTTCTTGCAACTTCTCATATTCACTCTACAACTCTATATCAGTTCTAGAGGTGATCCTCATTCTGGCATCTTTCATGGAAGTAATTTCCAAATCTGATTTTTCACTTTTCATTTTGTAATAATTTCTTTCTTTCATCAACTGTATTGTTTATGCCTTGTTGAACTTGGCAATGCTTATGCCCATGTCTGTTGAAGCCATAGGGTCAGTTTCCCCAAGTTTAAGGGTCATCATGTGTCCAAAGGATTTTTTGATATCGATGATATTTGGCCTTTTGTGAGGTGGGCATAGTGACCATATCAACATTGAATATTGACCTTATGAAAATTTCCTTCATGCCCTTTATTAGCTCTCAAAAAAGTAGGAAAAATACCTCAAGAGGTTTCCAAACACTTGGTATGTTTCAGGGTAACATACAAGGCCAAATATTTTAGACCTTCTTCTCTTCAGGTTCTGCTAGACCTAGGTGGGTACACCTATATGAGTGAAGCAGACTTGATTTGTGTTTACTCTTCAAGCAATTTATCCACAATGGTAGATGAGAGTGGAAAATTGAATCTTTATTGTGGTATAGATTGTATAAGCAATATAAAGGCTAATCCTAATATGTTTAGTTAACAAATGTAAAATATAAAATGGATGAACTAAAATGAAGTATGTAAGACCAGTGACTCATTGGATATATGGAGTCTAATGAAGATCTAGAAAAGTGTAATTTGTGATGATAATAATTCAAATTGCTTGGCACACAAATGTAGTTTATAACTTGTATAAACATGCAAATAAGTGATTGATAGACTCTACTTGAGATAGAATGACAACACTAGTTATATGATTCTTCTTACTGATCCAATTAATACTTCCTGGTTACTATGATTGATTAGAAGGATTTAATCTCTTCTTGAGAGAACCAAATAACCACATCACACAAGTATAACAAATGTGTATTGATAAGCTAAATATATGCTAGATATATCAATTTAAACAACATAAAAGTATCAAAATGGAGACAACCAAATAACTATATCATTCCAACAAACAACTCATACCAAGATTAAGCTATGAATTCAGACATCTTCATTAACTTCATCAAAATTCATACATGCATCTAGGTCCTTTTAGATAAAAACATCATTGCAAAATTATCTCTTGTATATTTCTCCTATCCTCCTATCTATCCCTATTCTAATCATATAGAACATGTATAAATATAACAAACTATGAAAGGACACATCCTTTCAGAATTTTTTTGCAAAACAACAATAATAAACTAGAGATTAAGCTCTATTTAGCCATAAATGGATTTTTGACAAATGATCAAGGTAATCCTGACATCCATGTGTGTCAGCATCTCCAAGTGCATTTTGAATTGCTATTTCCATCATCACCATCCTTTCATTTTTCCCACAAGCCTCATGCAATGTCAAAGTATTTCCTGTAGCTATCTCTAGAATTGCTTGTAGCATTGACTCACATTCTTTGATCCATTTGTCCTTTTCTTTCAATTCTCCTTTATCTTCGAATAACATTGGTAATCCTTTCTTAGTGGCATTGATCATCCCCTATTCATCCCCTTGCAATTCTTCTTGGAAGTCCCTATGCTTTTTTATGAATTGATTGGTAGTATTAATAGTTGCACTATCTGGAGCATCTCTCTCACTTATTTCTTTGAGTTTCTCATGGATTCTCCCATCAATCCTCTCATGTTCTCTCTCTATAGCATAATTTTTTGAATATTTTCCCCAAAGTCTACTAAGCCAAGTCATCAAGTTGGATTTCCTCTTCTTTATCATTGTAGTGAGTGCATCATATTTTCCCTGTGAGTATGCATCTGATCCTACCCACTGATCTTTTGTATGAGAACTCTCTCCATGAGTTAATTGCTTAGTGGGTCCTAATGTTATTCCCACCATATCCTTCAAATGATCATTCTCTCTAAGTAATCTTTCATTGTTCATTTTATACATCTCATTTTCTTTAATCAACATCTGAATCTATGTTTTATTCAACCTAGCAATATTAATGTCAATATCTATTATGGTTATGGGATCAACTTCTCCAACTTTTAGGGTCATCACATGCCCAAATGCTTTTTTAGTATCAATTAGAAAGTTGATTTTTTGTGAGGTGGATACAAGGCCCAAATCATGAGTGACCCCTCATCTAGATTGTACCTGGATCCTACGTATATCTTTGTTACACCTTCAGGGTTGGGCTTATATGTGGCATTATTGTTCTTCAAGAAACTATCAAAAACTAAAGTAGAATTCAAATCTAACCTAAAAAAAAATGACACCTGCATATTCTAACAATTTTCTCTCCTTCGCAGGGGTCATATCCTCCATCTCTTCATCCACACTTTTCTTCAGACTACCCAACAGTTGTCCTTCATTAGTTGGTGTTATATTTTCAATTAACTCCCTTATTTGTTTCCCTTTCTGCTTATACAAGAAAGCCTTAAACTCTGGAGTTTTTACAAATTCATCATCAGCTACGAATCATCTGTATGAAATCTATCTTCCATCTATATCTGAACCCTCTTTAACTTCTATCTCCTTAGGAAGACATTTGTAAGCTTGAGTTCTTGATCTAGAGATTTTGTCAATTATGTTATGAGGCATGTTATCACCAAGTGTTTCCTCCTCTGAAGATAACATCCCAACATCTAGCAATCCTCTATTGTACTCATCAACCACTCTTTCTACTTCCTCCTCTTCCATATTTCTAATCAAATCATCATATTGATAGGGTATATGATCATACCCGCCTAAGTTTATTCTATCCCTTGCAAAGTTGATACACCCCTCTGGATTGAATCCTTTTCGAGGTGGAACTTTCTTCATGTTATATTGCAACAATTTATTCAAAACAAAAGCATATCCCTCCCTTGCCAACAGAGTGAAATAACCAAAACAAAGTGTGCTAAGCATAAATGCCTACTTTCCAAAACAACTTAAATTAAAGAAATCTAAATAATTTAATTGCCTAGCAATCTCAACATAAGCAATCCCACACTGTTTTTGGAAGAATAAAAGGTGTGTCCTCAAATCCATATATCCTAATCATTGTTCCATCTTCTAAATAGTACCAAACTCCCCAATTGTGATTAATAGGCCCATTAAAGTCCTTGGGTCTAAGGAACCTTTTTATCTCATCAGACAATGAATATTCACAAGGGAAATTATACAATTTAAACAATAGCTTCACAAAATATTCTTCAAAATGTATGAAGCATGAATTGAAAAATCTACTATCGTAGATAGCAGTCCAAAGTTGTATTGGTAACAGTCCTCCCTCCCTGTCCAATTGTGAAACCCTTAGCTTCTCAGGCCACATCTTCAACTCTTTCCCATAGTAAAGAATCATATGCATAAGGATTGGATAATGCTTCAAATCCAAAAATGGAGAGCCCTTTTTTATTTCCATCAATCCTACATTGAGCTCCTTGAAAATATGTGTAGCATAATTGAAAGGTCAAGAGTTATGACATTGAATATCTACTGCAATTACCATCAGCACGATTGACGTGTATTAAGGGGTATCCACCCCTAGCACTTGGCACACTATGTAATATGTATACTTCAAGTATGGTTCAAATAGGTCAACATGGAATGAGGGACCGTCATTATAATCGAATGGAGCTGCATTTCCATCCTTTTTACATCTATGCAATGGTAGTCTCCAACCCTTGTATATTGTATCCAATCCCCAGAATTCTCTTTCTAACTCTTCATGTACAATTTTCTCATCGCACACTCCTAGATTAAATGCCCCATAGTTTGTAGCCTCTGACACATGTATAAATGGTTTTCTAGAAGGGTAACAAATAGATTTAAGCTTGGGATCATAACAAACAACTAATACTTTCACCAAATCCACATCTACAAACACATTTGGGCAAACTAGCCTTCCTAGGTTTAATTTCTAGGGGTTACACACTAGTTCAAACCGATTCCTTAGATGATAATGAAAAATGAATAGCTCATATCCCCTGATTGGGGTCCATGTATCTCCTATGTGTTTTCTCCTATCCTCTAACTTTTCTACATCCACCCTAAGCTGCACAAAGTGCCTGGCCCTAGGTCTTGGTTCAATTTTCTTTCAACTACCCCTAGTTCATTTTGAGTTTCAATTTTCTATTTTTTTTCTCTTAGGATGACTACTCTTGCTTTGTTTTTTACCTTTTTTTTTTTCCCAGGAGCTCATTCCCTCCATTATACCTCCTTAAAATAACATAATTAGAAAACAAATTTATAAAAGACTCACAGGTTTTGTTTGAAATCCTTTGGCCGCAAGGTTATCTGATTCTTTGTCCTTCCTCCTATTTCTTCCACTTTCAATTTCACCTAATATCTTCTTCAATTATTGCTCTTCAATTTAGGAAATCAACTATCTCTTTGTGTGTTCATACTACCATTAATGTTCAACTCTAGGCACATGTTCACAATTTTGAAATTCTCACTGTCGCATCAAGCACTTTATATTAGGAAGATAATTTGAACTCTGGGCGATTCTTTATACTTGATTTTATCCAATGTTCACATCATGTGACCCCATCATCTGTGCCTATATTTTCAACTAAAATGTTGGCAACACATAGCATGCAAGCATTGGGTAGTGCACCCTCTAGAAGCGAACACATGTTAGAACATGTGTTAGGACATGTACCTGGGGATGTAGAGGCCACTAGTACTGGTGATGTTTTAGTAGTATTTCCTAGATCTTCTCGTATTACTAGTATGGGAACATTTTAGGTCACATTTGTGGTGACCGTGGATTTCATTCCCATAAAGATAGAGAAGGTCCCAATTACTTTAAAATGTTTTAATTATTATTATATATAATCAAATTAAAATTTAATTATTGATCACTCTTTTTAGACTAATGATCCCATGATCATTTTGTAGGAAATGATATTTTTTATAAACATCTAAATGATATTACATTGGAAATATTTGGGCTCACCATACGTACATGACAAAATTCCCAAAAACAAGATTTAAAAGATGAGCTCATTAACCATTTAGTTGTGTTGTTCAGTAATAACACATTCAATTGAACCAAGGTCCTTAAGAAAGTTGGTACCTATCTAAAGTATGTGAGGGACCAATATAAATCACATTTAGAGAAGAACAAAAAGTACGAGCATCCCCCATGATTCTAGAGAGGGAGTGGAAGGACCTGGTGTTGGATGGAAAGAAGAAGACTTAAAAGAAAAAAGGAAAGACACCACTAGGCCAAGGAAGGTATGTTATACTATCAACAATGTAATTATATACTGATTACTCTTTATTTTTACATAATCTAACGTAATTCAAAATTTTCATAAGTTTCTTGACACATCGAAGGCAACAAAGGAAAGACTAGAAAAATATGAGCAACACAAACTTGGCTCTGGTGGTTATATAAAATTAGCCACACAAATTGTAAGTATCAATAAATGAAATATTGCATCCAAATAATATTTGAAAATAATTTTTGTTTTATCACACCATAAAAGGAAAATTCATGATCTTATCAAAAAATGCAGGCCTTTGAATTCAATAGAGTGCCCATAGAAGAGGACCTAAATATTGCCTTCCAACAAGGCTATGGAGCCATGGCTGAACACCTAAGACTCTTGATTGGGAAAACACAAGCTTCCACTACATCTGACACACAAGTAAATAAACTCATTGAAGTTTATTTAAAATTTGATACTTGTGCAATCTATGCAATATTAATTTCCACCATAAAGTAATTATGTGCCTATTTGTTTTAAAAAAGCAAGCAATGATAATACTACACATGACATTGGAATGCAACCTGGTGAGGGTGGAGCACAACCTGCAGATGAAGGCCATGGTGTGCATTCTGTTACTAGATGTATTCATGTTCTATACAAAATGTAGTATGGATTAATACAATTAAACATCTTTAATTACAATTGGTGTATTAATTAATGTAACCTTTCATGTTTCAACTTTAGAGCATGTAGAGTGTGATCAACATGTTGAGCATGATCAAGCTAGACAAGATCAAGAACACGATTTAGCCCCATTAGGTAAAGAGGACCACTCTAATGTTCTTTTAAACATATTTAATTGCAATTGGTGTATTAATTAATGTAACCTTCTATGTTTCAACTCTAGAGGATTTAGAGGGTGTTCAACATGTTGAGCATGAGGCTATAAGATAAGATTAGGAACATGATGTGGCCCCACTAGGTGAAGAGCACCACTCTAATGTTCTTTTAATTAATGAAATACTTGTAACAATAATAATAAAACATATCAATTTAACATTTCTTTGTTATTGCAGTAGACCCCCCTTGCAGTGGCCTCCACGTCGTGAGTACATGACTAGGTATACATTAAGATCACGAGTAGAGAGAAGAACAACTAAAGGGGGGAAAAATGATTTAGAAAATGATACTCCGCTTCTTTTTTTAACTACAAAAAAGAAACAAAAAAAAGTGATTGTAATCATATTATGAAAACCATATTTTTTATAATATGTAAAAACTAAAAGAATGAATGTTATATGCTAATGAATGAATGTTATATGTTATTAATGGATGAATGAATGATTAATGTTATATGGTCAAGTATGGGGAATTAATTCATTGGTGGGAGTATCACCATCATAAGTAATGAATAACTTTAGGCTCGATAGAACAAAGTCTCTCCGATAGGATTACATCGGATAAGCTACATTGATAAAGGACACAAGGAAAGACAAATACATGTCAGATTGACTTATATAGAAAGATGCATCGACCAAATTATTCATGCAAAGAAAAAAACCCATACACATAACCATGTTAATGAGGGAAGATGTTTGAACGAAATAATTTTTTTAAAAAACCTATAGGGTTTTGTCACAATTTCAAGGAACATAGCCCAACAAACCAAAAAAATTTGTGACGAGGTTTTTGTGCACTCAATTTAGTTTTTGTTGTAATGGCAATGACGGTTTGCTCCACCTTGCTGAAAAATGGATGAACGTTTGGTGTTTTTTCAATTATTTCAAATGGGCGTTCTATAACATTTTGTGATTTTTTGTGTCGATAGATGGACAAAGTTATGTTGATTTTGCGATGGACACCACCAAAATTTTCTATGGTGCTGACAAACGATGTTGGGTCATGATTTTGATGTATAAAAATTGGTCGTTAAAGTGATGAAAATATAGCAATGAAATTTAAATCAGTGTTGCGTTGGTAAGTCGACAATATTTTGTCAATATGTTAGCAAAAATTTGTCAAAATTTGTAGTCAAATACAGTAGTGCCATAAGAGGTACAAACCTTCTCCACCGCATTCTACTCAGAGCCCAACTCGCCATTAGATTCCTTCTCACATACCGTCTAAATGAAGTTAGTGTCACCCACATTAACCTTCTCACAAACCACATGAGAGATATCCAGCTTAGAGCCCTCTTCCCCACCTCACATTGGCCATTAGTAGGGAGAGACTCACTAGAAATATCCTTATTCAAAGGCTCAACATTATGAAACTTCACAATCTCCTCAACAAGAGAAGAGTTTGGGCCAAAATCTTCTGACCTACCATCTTAATGAGCTAACCCTTTTGAATCTACCAATATAATCACAGTCGACAAAACCAAAGTAAGATGAGTAGGCTAGTCCTTAATAATAGTTTGCTCCTCTTCCCCAATACCAGCCTCCTTGGGGTTTTTTATCCTTCCCTTCTCCCTCCACTCCTTGAGAGGAGGTGGGTATGTGTAGAATCATCATGGAAAAAATAGGCCCTTAAGTGAAAAAAAATTCCAAAAATATAGAGTTAGGCAACTTGACGTAAAAATTTGAATAAGTTATCTATATTATTTCAAAAATATGTAAGAATAGAATCTATAGCAAATTAAATGTAGTTTCTAGACTACTAGGTTTTTTCTTTTTAAATAAATCTATTTGGTGAAAATTTAAAATTTAAATGCAGTAGTACTTAAATTTCAAAGAAAAATAAGAAGTAGGTGTGTTTCTGACCACCCTAACCACAATAAAATGATAATATTTTTTTATAAAATTTTAGATATAAGTAGATGAGTCATGTCCTGATGTGCTGCATATTTTTTTGTAATTTTTTTACAAGTAAATAATTAATTTTTTTTTTATTACAACTTTTAATCAATATAAAAACTCGTATGTCTGACCACCTTAACTTGGTCAAAACATGACGAAATTATTATTATTTTTTTAAATCCTATAGTATGCAAAGCATAGAATGTGATGCATGTTTTAGATTCAAAAAATGTGATACCATTTCAAAGCTATAGATTATTTTCAATCAGCCTATCAATTAGGAATTTTGTCATAATTCAAATAGAAAATGAATAATAATAATTTATTAAATTCAAAGTAAAGTATAATTTATATTGGTGGAAAGCTAAGAATCTCCTTTAAAAACTCTTTTTGTTTCATCAATTTTGTGTAAAAATAAAATCGTTAGCCACATACCCTACACATACCCATCATATTGCCACTTTTTGGCCCATCATGATTCTACACATACCTAGGTTTTTGAGACTTATTTGGGAATTTTTTAGCCCAATGGACCGCTCTCTTATAGTAAAAAAAAGTGAAGGGAATAAAATAAAACTCAACTACAAGTTTAGATTTAATCTTCACCTCAGAAGGAAAATCAATTCTAATGATCCACATTCACATAGAACCAAGCATACACAAACAGTTTTCTAGAAGAAGTCATTTGGTCAATTAAAAACAAGTTTCCAAAGGTAGTGGAAATCCCTTTAAACACTTATTTATCCCAAAATTCTAATGGCAGACAAAGAAAATGAACCCAAATTGGGGTATAAGTGAAAGAGTAGGCATTGGGATTGAAACTAGGTTCCAACATTTTCAAAACATGCATTTATTTTCCAATCAACCACATACCACTTGTAAGAGTTGCAAGAAAATATTCTTCACATGTAAAATAAAATGAGAAAAAACCTTTAGCCATGGCAGCAACATCCACTTATTGCTTAAGGTGGCAATGCTTGATAGGGAGATTGCATACCATCTCAATATTTGGGTGTGAGCCCAAATTTTTCCAATCAGTGAGAAATCCACGAACCAAACACTTTTCTCTATAATGCAATCTAGTACCGAAATAAAATTAAAAACTCACAACATAAGGGTTAGCATAAAATTTCATTAGAGGTGAAGTACTTTTACTTTTTAACTTAGTACCAAAAAGATTTGACCATTTAGGTCCAAAATTAGGGGCTTCAACAACCTTCTACCCACTTTCATTGTTATTAACAGTGAGAATCTCGAGGATGGGGCTAGTGGAAAAACCCTCAAAATATTTAGGGGGCCCTACTTTCATAGAACAAGTACCAAAGTCCACAACAATCAATGGGATCAAAACCAAAGTTTTGATTTCCAAAATAAGAGGACCCACTAGAAAATCCATTAGAAAGACAACCATCTGACACCATCATGCCATCAACAAACCTACTACCATTAATGCTCCCTTGAAAACCAAGGATTCCCACCTTCACCAAATTTTAAAAAATTGCAGCACCCGAAGAGAGCTCCATCCTCTTCAGCTATGATGGAATTTATTTGAATTTCCTATTGACACATCCTTGGATTGACATTATTTTTGAAAAGAAAAAAATAGGTTTTACAGGGACCTAAAACCACAGAGTTAAAATAAACAAAGATAGATCAAACAAAGTTCGAACAAACAGATAGTTGTCCCAAAAAAGGAAACAACAACAAAGAAAGACAATAGGGTCCAAAGAAAGGACCACCAAAAGGCCAGAAACAACAACAGCAGCACTACTCCAAGGTATTCATCAACTCCTCGGCTTCCTTTTCAACTTCACTCATATCCTTTAACCCCTGCTTGAGGATTTGAACCCTATGTGGAGAAGCAGGGGCCTTCCTCTTCATATTAGCCTGGGTGTGAGTCGAAACCCCTTCAGCAGTAGCTCTGCTACAACCTCTGTCCGCGTCCAAGTCCATGACCAATGAGCCCTTTTGATTTTTTTCCAACTTTTCCACCATAGCATTGATAATAATGGTGTTGTGCCTAGCAATTTTATAATTATTCACCACAGTGGCCCTAATGTTTTGGCCAATCTTGGACATATTGCCCTCCAGCTTAGTTAATCTTTCCTCCTGCAGCTGTTGTCTTTTCCCCGATAAGGAGGTGTCCTGTCCATCCTTCTCATTGCCACTCCAGCTAACCTTCTGCTCCAGATCCCTGACTCTGTTGCTGAGATCCCTATTATGATCATTCAAAACACTAACTTCCTTCTGGGCTCACTTAAGAACAGCTAAAAAACCATTAGTACTTTTTTCCGCCACACCCATTATGTCCTCAGGCCTATGGTTATTTAGGGCATAATTGATACCCTTGGATTGACATTGTTGCTACAATCATCTTTACTTAATTTCAGACCTATTGTTATTGGTGTTGGAGCATGCATGTTGTTTTAAATTTTAAACCTCTTCAAGATCTCAGTTGCATACTTTTATTGAGAAATAAATATACCATTTTTCATTTAATGCATTTCTATGCGTAGAAAATATCTTAAGTTCAACTCTAAATCTGTCATCTCAAAATCATTTTTCATAGTCTCTTTGAAATCACCAATGAGGATATCATCATTCCCCATGTATATTAAGTCATCTACATATAAGACAATAATTAAGACCTTACCATCTTTTTTCTTGATGTAGAGAGTGGGTTCACCATTGCTTTTGCAAAAGCCATTGCTCAAAAAATATGTGTCATTTTTTTTTGTATCATACTCGTGGTGCTTGCTTCATACCATAAAATGTCTTTTTCAGCCTATACACTTTTTCTTCATTCCCTTGAACCTCATATCCAAGTGGTTTCTCCACACACACTTCCTTTTTCAATACTTTATTTAAGAAGGTTGACTTCACATCCTTTTGTTATACCTTCCATTTATGTTGGGCCACTATTGCTAAGATTGCCCTCATGGTTTTCATTCTTGCAACTAGAGCATATATTTCATCACAGTCTCTTTTAGGCTACTATTTGTATCCCTTGAAAACCAATCTTGTTTTATTCCTTTCATTCATTCCTTCTACATTATATTTGGTCTATAAACCCACTTTACTCCCATGCCATCTTTCCATTGTGGAGGACTCATTAATTCCCATGTTTCATTCTTTTCTATAGCATCTATTTCTTCATCTATTGTACATACCTATTTTTCATCTTTAATTGCATCTTCAAAATGAATAGGGTCATCAACATGTGAATATAATGCAAAAGAAGAATTCAAACCTGCACTATTCTCACCTTCATTTTGCTCATAAATATCTCTCATACTTTTGAATTTTGGCCTTCTCAAGCTTTCCAATGTTGGATTTGACATGTCACTTGAGGTTGAACTTATAGAATGTGATTTTGATGGGATTGCACCATGAGTTCCTATTGTTGATGGTATTTGTTTTCCACTTGAAGGTGTATTTTCTTTAATGTGTGGGATTGTCCTTATGCTCATTAAGGTTACTTGAGAACCACTTTGTTGAGCTTGAATGGGAGTAGGAGGAGTCACACTTGAAGGGATACCTACTGGTACTATTTCTTCTCTATCTTCTTATGGTAAAATTGTTACATTTGTTGTTTTATCCAAGCTACCATTCCATGGTTCCTCTTCTATGAACTACACATCTTTGCTAATTATAACATTTTTGGTTATTGGATTCTATAGCCTGTATGCCTTTGATTCTTCATTATATCCCACAAATATGCCTCTTTCTCCTTTGCTTCCAAATTTATTTTTCAATTCATCTAGGACATGTGCATATGTCACACATCCAAATACTCTCAGGTGAGCAACATTATGTTTTCTTCCACTCCATGCTTATTCTAGAATAATATTTTAAACTTTTGGTTGGACATCTATTCATTATATGGATTGCACATGATACAATCTCAACCCAATACTCATTTGATAAATGTTTTTCTTTTAACATGCTCCTAGCCATTTCCATAGTTTTTCTAATTTTCCTTTCAGCTACACAATTTCATTGAGGTGTGTACCTAGTAGTGAATTGTTTATGAATTCCATGATCTTTGCAAAACCTTAGGAAATCAAATTTGAGATGTACTCACCACCTCTATTGGTTCCCAATGCTTTGATATAGTGGCCATTTTGCTTCTTCGCAAGTGCCTTGAATTGGTGAAAGAAATAAAATGCTTCATCCTTATGCCTTAGGAATTAGACCCATCAATGAATGTCATGAAATAATATCTTCCCCCAATTGAGGGTGTTTGCATAGGTCCATGCAAATCTGAATGGACAATTTCTAATGATGTATTTTCTCTTATTGACTTTCCTATTAGAAATTATTCTCTATGTTGTTTACCCAAAATGAATCCTTCGCAAACACTTGTTGGTTTTTCTATGAGTTGGAATCCTCTTACCATGTTTTTCCTATGCAATAGGTTTAAAACTTGAAAATTTAGGTGCCCAAATTGTAGATTCCATAACCAATTTTCATTTTTAATTTCTACTTGAAATATTGTTTGTGTGACTATTTCACCTTTTCCTTTATCCACAAGTGGTTGTTCTTGAGAAAATTATACCTTCAAATCTAGTTGTATCCTCAGGGGGAACATTCTATTGTTTTTCATTTGCACTTTTTCTATGAATTCTCTATTTTTGAATAATACTCTATACCCATTTTGAATAAGCTTCCCAATGCTCATAAAATTATGTTTTAGAACAAGAACAAAATAAACATTAAAAATAAACTTTTTCTCCCCCTTCTTGGTTAAAGAATGTTGATATTTCATTTCTCCATAATTGAAACTTTGTTGTCATTTCTCAATTTGACATCTGATTTTACATTTTCATCTAAACTAGAAAATATTTCTATGTTCCTTGTCATATGATTGTCGCATCTTGAATCTAAAAACCACACATCCTTATGATTTTCTTGTGCAACATTGCAAGCTAAAAACATACTACCCTAGTTTGGGTTTTCTTTTGTAAAATTTGCATTTTTCTACCTAATGTCATATTGTTTCTTTCTACATTCATTTATCCATTCCCATACTTTTTGTAGTAATGACATTGAACTTGTCATTTATCATACCTTTTTCCTTGGGGTTGATTTTGAGATGGGTTTTGGTTTGAGTTTTGGTTGCTTCCTCTTCCAATTGAGCTTGATGCGCTACTTCCTTCACCTCTATATGAATTTATTCCTCTTCCTCTTGAATTTGATCTTCCTCTACCTCTTCCATGGTTCATTGAAGATTGTGTTTTGAAAGCATGCTCCAAAGATGAGTTTATTGATCTACTCAACCTATGCTCATGTGAAATGAGAAGTGCATGTAATTCATCCACTAAAAATTGAGAGAGATTCTTTGTTTCTTCTATGGCAACAACAATGGACTCAAACCTTATAGGTAGACTTCTTAAAATCTTTTCAACCCCTCTTATTTCTTCAAGTGTCTCACCATGAAACCTGATTTGATTTACCAATCCAATAATTTGAGTAAAAAATGAATCTACTAATTTAGACTCCATGAATATTGTCTCAAAGTCTCTTCTCAATATTAGTAATTTTGTTGTCTTCACCTTGGCCATTCCCTAGTATGTTGTTTGCAGAATATCCCATCCATGTTTTCATTTGGTTATTGCTGCAACTCTTGGAAAGATGCTCTCATGCATTGCTTGGAAAATATAAAAGAGAGCTTTGGATTCCTTCTTTTCGTTCTCTCGTCGTAAATCCTTCTCATCTTTGAATAAGAGCATTGTATGTTGTTGCATTTGCTGGTTCTAGGTAACCATTTTCAACAAGCTCCCAAATGTCTCGAGAATAGAATAATGCCTTCATTGTGATTGACCAATAATCATAATTTTTTCATTGAATTGAAATATTTATAGGTTTTCCAAACTGTGTTTGGAGCTGCCATTGATGACTATGAAACTTTATGTTGGATATTGCTTTGCTTTGATAACTTTCAACTGTTAGAACCTTACTTCGAAACCTTCAGCTCTGAGAACATTAAGCTCGGATACCACATGAAGGAAGAGGCAGAGGAGAAAACAAAGCACAGAGAAAACAAAATAAACTGCAGAAAATAAAATACACGCTTAAAACAAAGCACAGAGAAAAACAAAATGATTTCTCTATTTCATATATCATTTAAAACATACATTAATAGTTATCACAAATCAGATACAGAGTTGCTGCTCTTTCTTATACACTCAAAAAATACTAAATATATGCTCCTTTGTTTCACTGGTTGTCCAAACTATTTCTACCGCAAATACTCGGTGTTTCTTTTAACTACTACTACAATAAAGCATGCACTTCCTCCTTTTTTCTTTTATGACATTCATCAGTTTACATAATGACTTTCTAGTGGCTACGTATATGCCTAAAAAGGAGGGAAAAAAGAAAAAAATAATAATTACATTTAATTATTCTATGTGGGAAAATCTTGACAAAAAGATTATGGATTTGAATATTTGAAAGATAGGTTGGGGTAAGCAAAATAAAAAGTCTACGGTGGAGTTAATTAATGAGAGGAAGTTGGGATTAATATCATTCTTCACTCCATAACATCAAAATCAATCAACTTCCATTCTTCACAACACAGATATTAACTTTCTTACGTGATTTAGAAAACAATTATTCCATTCTTCCACTGCTACTAACTTGTAGATTGGAGAATGGATGTAGCCTCACTACAGATCCCACTTGTTGAGCACACCAATGAATATTTTCCCTTCGTTTGGAGATTTTGGTTGGAATCGAAGAAGATATGGAGAATTACAGCTCCCACTATAGTGAATCGACTTTCAATATATGGGGTGCCTGTCATCACTTATCACTCAGGCATTTGTAGGCCAAATTGGCTATTTAGATCTTTCCGCCATTTCCATGATCATCAATATCATTTGAAGCTTCAATTTTGGTCTATTGGTAAGTCCTCTTCAATACTAGCACTCTACGATTCTACAATATACGATTTGGGCAGTTGTTTTATTTTGAAGTGGTCAACACTTTGAAAATAAGGAAGAATGTAGTAGAGGATAGATAGATGCTCAGTAGTTTGAGGTGCTTGTGGACTAGAGAACTATACCTCATTGGGGTTATGAGACATGCATGTGAGGATTGGTGTTCAATAGTTCAGAGGGGGATCCGAAATTTGGAAGTTCAATATCATACCTTTACGAGGGTGGAGACACTTGATGTGCAAATGGTGTCCAATAATTTTGGGAACTTGGATGATAGCTAGATGACTATACCTATAGTTAGGTAGCAACTTGAAGAATTCTTATTCGTTCAAGAATTGTTCTTAAAATGTATTTCTTATTATTTTGTAGTCAATCAGTTTAGTGTTGTAGCATTAAGAGGGGGTGTTGAAATTAATTCTCTAACATAAATTAGTAATGAACTGCACATATGTGGTGCATGCGTCATCAAGTAATGTTTAGGTGTTCATTCTGTTTAGTTAAGTCTAGTTTGCTGTCATAGTTTGCTATCAATGTAATTAGCATAATTATAGGTTGCTGTTAGATATTCTACACCTTCAAATATGTAATCTGTTTATGAATAAAATATACAGTGGTTTATTGTCGTTATTCATTATGTCTGTATTTTTGCATTTGCTGTTATATTTTTAATTCGCTCATGGATTGTTGTTACCAGCTTTGCAGTGATATTTGTGCCTATAAATATATTTGCCTCTGCTATCCTCAAGTTGCTGGGGCAAGCAGACCATATAGCTGAATTAACAAGCAAAGTGGCCATCTGGTGCATCCTCATTCATTTCTCACTGGTTCTTTGGTGGACAACCACTTGGTATCTCCAGGCCTAATTAAAAAACATGGTCATTGCCTACACAGAAAGCGTGGCTCTATTACTCCATATTTTAATGAGCTGGGTATTTACCGTGAAGCAGGGTTGGGGCCTTGGAGGTGCAGTTGCATCAATGAATTTAGCATGGTGTTTCCCTTCAGCTACCCTGTTTCTCTATATTATATGTGGTGGCTGTCCCCTTACATGGGCAGGATTTTCTTTGGATGCATTCTCTTAACTTTGGCCTTACCTAAAATTGACAGTGGCTTCAAGAGTCATGTTATGGTAACTGGACTCTTAACACTGCAAATTTCCACATTTCTGATTATGGTAAGATGATTTTGGGCCTTCGACTTCCTTATATTACCTAATTTTAATTAATGCCTTGTCTTGCTTGAACAGTGTTGAGATATGGTATATGAGATTGATATTACTACTCACATTTAAGCTCCGAAACCTTGAAGTAGCAGATGACTCACTTTATATTTGGTATGAACTTATCAAATGTTTCAATGGTTTAGGATGATGGTGCATGGTCTATTACCCAACTATATTAACAGGATCAACTATCTGGTTGGCCCAAAAGAACATTACAATTTGAAACACTGCTAACAAAATATACTTGATATAATTTCTAGTTTCAGTATGACTATTAATGGATGGGAGTTTATGATACCCATAGTCTTTCCTGTTGGCACCTGGTGAGTGCAGACATATCTAAGCAATCTTAGCAGGCATCTCATTTGGTGTCGTTTCTGTAAATATAAATTAGTCTCTCAATTAAGTGTTGCTTTCCTTTCTTATGAAAATATAATGCAGTGTGAGGGTGTCAAATGAAATTGGAGCTGGAAACGGCAAAGCAGCCAAATTTTCTGTAGTTGTCTCGGCAACAACTTCTCTTGTGATAGGGATTGCAATTATCGTCCTTATTATTATATTTCGGAATAGATTTGCTTCTTTATTCACACAAAGTGCCACCACCCAGCAAGCTGTTTCGAAACTGGCACTCTTATTAGCATTCACGATTCTTCTGAACAGTGTGCAGCCAGTTCTCTTAGGTACACAAGCTTTAATAATGAGTTATTATATTTTCTTGCTTGTATATCACTTTATTTTGGTTTAACTCAGCAAGTAAATCCTCTGTGTTTTTAGGTGTGGAGATTGGAACAGGAAAACAATATATCATTGCTTATGTGAATGTAATATCGTATTTCGTAAGTGAAGTAATGGTGAGCTATAAAATTTAGCTTAGAGTTTTTAGATTTGTTCTTAAAAATATTTTATCAATATTTTGGGATCATATTTTAGAATTTATCATTAAACTAAAAATAATTAAAAAAAACAATAAATTTTAAATTTATTAAAGTTCGCATTTAAATTTGTAATCAACATTTTTGAAACTTTGATGAAAACTATTTGCTGGATCAAAAATTCAAACTAATTAGCTGATAGGCAATATAGGTTGAATATTGGGCCTGAAACCTGTCTGACGTCGGAAAACGTGTCTACTATTCAGAAAACTTCTCAGAAAGCCAGCTGAAAAATAGAATCCAGTGCTTTAATATCCAACGACAATGGACCCGACTACTGTCACCAACATGGGATTGTTGCTTATTCTTATCATTATCTAACTTTACCAACGTATAGTTGTTGCTCATTCTTATCCTTATCTTTAGCACAACTATTGTTCACCGACTGCAGAAGATTAATGCCCAGTTGTTGTTATAAATAAGATTGTATTGAAGTTGTTAGAGGATCCATCAGTAGATAATGATCCATTTCACATCTCATGTATGGGAAGAACTCTATAGAGTTCTGTGTCTATAACTACCATCTATTCTCATTTGGGTTTTACTTTTTAAGTATGCTAAACACTTAAGCCTTCTACACTGCTATTACGGTGCACATCTGGGAGAAGCTGTTGCAGCAACAATGACAGACCCAAAAGAAGGTAAGAAACTTTATTTATGTGATCTTCATGTCTCTGCTTTCATGAGAAGTAGTTTAAAAAAACTCATTTCTTAGAGAATTATGTTAGCTTTCTATGCATATATATACTATAGAGGTAATCTACATATTAAACCTCTTGGTGCACATTAAATTAAACTCTCTTGGACATCTTGAGTCATATTACCAGCTTCTTATCGCAATGTAATTTATACTTATATATTGCTTTTCTGTCTGTGGATAGTTGAAGGGCTGAAAGCTATACAAGACAAAAATGAGAAATATAAAGTGGGACCTCAGTAAAGATCCTTGCAGTGGAAAGGAACGTTTTAATGTCACCCAAAATAAGGTGGTCTATGAGATTATAGAAGGCAATAAAAACTTAATGTTTTCATCACAATACCTGATGATAAATTTCAGGGAACGTGGCCATGGAACCATAAACTATAACTCTTCTAATTCTGATCTACCATTATAACAAACTCTTAACTCAAACCTCTCTACAAAGAGCCGCCCCATGCCATTGAATCTAATGGAACCTTCAAATTCTAATTTGAAGTGTCCATGTTGAAAAATTTGATCTGCACACTCAGAAATGTTCCTAGAAAATCTACCCCAGTGACCTACTTTGGAGGGTCATATTTAGAGCCCATTTCCTTTCAGGCCAAATCCCTTGGAAACTCATTTATTGTCACTATTTTGGGTTTGTTTTTCCCATTTGAATTGGCGATTAGAGATGACGCAGATTGAGTTGTCTTTCTCCACATCCTATCTATGATGGGCGATCTCATATCTTCCTCATCGCACATTGCTATTTGGTGTCGCCTATTCCACATTGCATCAGAGATATGTGATGAAAGCAAGGCAATGGTGTTATAAGATGTCGGTGGGCCTGCGGGTGTTGCACAATTTGATAATGCAAAGGAAATTTCTACACAAGAACAAGAATTTGTTGTAGGAAAAATCTGGGATCGAATGTTGTGTATGGGTCAATCAGGCATATACTTGCTTTGCACATGGGCAGTTTGAGCTATCTTGAAATGCATCAAAATTGTTTGGGAAGCCCTATTTTGGTGCTGAAACTCTATTCTTATTGTATGTGGCTCGAATGCACTATGAATCGGAATTGTGGAAATCATTGGGTATGCATGATTTTGATAAGAGGAAAGTAGAGTTGCAGATTGACTACTGTAAACATTTGTTGGGGCCGCCAAAGGTTCCGAGGGAAGCAGAAAAATAGAATGGAGGATTCAGGTGGAGAAGAGGGATTTCGTTCGTTGTGGTTTCTAAACTCTTTTTATTTAGTGCATCAGTGATACACGACGCTACACTTGTATTTTTCCCATCGTTGTTCCTTGTTCTCCTTCTCTCATCATATTAGCAATATGCGATGCTCTCCATTGCACATTTATAATATGTATCTCCATTTCCTTATTGCATTCACGATATGCGAGGCTTGTCTAATGAAAGCCCGCGTGTCCATGGTTGCTGAGAGAATGAAGATAGAGTTGTAGTTCGACTTCTGTAAACATTTGCTTGATGCCATCAAAGTCTCTGAAGAAGCAATAGAATGTGATGCTTATATTTCCTATCACTCATCACTGGTTGTGTTCTGGTTTTCCATTCCAAATCAGTTATGGAGTGGTGTTGATCACCCATCACTATTTGTTTCTTCATTTCCCGCATTGAATTAGCAATGTGTGATGGTGAACTATCTAATTTCGCTCATCGTTGATTTCATATTCATTTTTCTCCTCTCATCAGAGATGTGCGATGGTGGAGTAAAGTGTGGGGCCCATGGTAAATATTTAGTATTGTTTGTTGAGGGGATACTTTAATGGTGGGAGAAGTAAAGTGAAACTTGTGAAGGAAAATGCAGGGGTAAGTATTTTGTAAACTCAAGTAAAAGATTAAAACCTTCACAAATTTTAGTGGCTGAAAATAATCAAATGTGCAAAGTGCACGAGAATAGAATTTTTGCAGCTGAATAATTTCAATTAAAGTTTTCACAAACTAAGGTGAAATTTTAGTTGTTGGGCAAGTTGAAGGTGAAGCATAGGTAAAATATTTTATTGTCCAGGAAGATGTGTAAAGTCTTCACAAGTAAGTAATTATTTTTTAGACATGATAGAGGAAAAAACTTTCATTGTTGCACAGTAAAAGTTAAAAATGAATAGGTGAAGGAGTTTTTTGGACATTAAATTAAGATGAGTGGAATATTTTCATTGTGGGCTTCTATTCTTTTACAAACAAATATTTTCAGCTACAGGGAATAATGAGCAAGGTCATCATGATGAGGAATATTTTCTATTGGAGGGAAAGTGAATGCAAGAAGCCTGAATCAAAGAGGCAGATTGGAGATTCTTCAAGCTAGGGTGGTTATGGATTAAGGACTCAAGTGATGCCAGATGGAAGGAAAAACTTAAATATGAGAAATTCCTCGTCTTTAAAATGTAATTTATGCTTCATTTGAAAGAGGTTGTTCATTGCTTGGTCTCATGGGAAAGCATTATTTTGTCACAAATGTATAATGTTGATTTTAGGTTTTTGAAGTTTTTTGAGTCATGTAAATGAAGAATTTATTCACAGAATTGTTATATTTGCAAGTAAATGATCATTTATTCTGAGTTCATTGTCTCCATTGTACACATTACACATATTATGAATATAAGAAATCAAGGGTTTGTGCTATTTGTCTTCTTGTTTTTCCTTGAATATTTGTTCTATGTTGTTACTTTCATTCCAATAATGAATTAAATTGTATCAACATAAACAGAGGTTCGTGCAATTGTATGCTTGGATAGATAAAGTATGACTAGTTTGGTTTCGAGTAGCAATTGTGTAATGCATCATATGATAAGCATAATTATGACAAAGTGAATGTTGTAATGAGTTTTAAACTTCATGGCTTAGGAGACTCCACCCTGGAATTAGGTACTTGTCTTCAATATTATAGTTTCCTGAGATTGTTTGTGAGCAGATACAATTTAAAATCGATCTTAATTTCCTATCTCAATATGAATGTGTGTGAGTTTTAGTGATTCATATCTCTCATGTTTAATTTGAGAATTACCTTGAAGGTTAGCCAAGCCTTTAAAGTAGTATTTCCATTAAAATTTTAAAAGAGAATCATTTGTTGATTATGTGTTTGATACTTTGACAAACAAGTATTTGCAATCATACTATTGGGATTACCCTCCCAAGTTTAATGGAGCCTGAAGTGCAAGGGAGAAAGGGGTTTTAATTCAATCCTTTGTTCATTGGCCACTGACCTTGAAGATTCTTAAGCATAAGGGTTGGCTACTCTTTAGAGGATTTCAAGGTTCTGCTAGAAAAAAGACCAACAGATTAGTGACTCTACTAGGGAATCAGATGAAAAGATTCAATCAATTGGTTGATCTGTAGTTTGGGTTAGATGATCCAAGAACCTCCATACTTGAAGGAGATTGTTGCAACATATCTGGTGTATTCTTGAAGTTTTGTGCTTCGCTGGTGGAGAGAACTCAAAAATACCTAGATCTTGGAAGATTTTTTTCTACTGCTTGAAGATCCTTTCCTCTTTCAAAGAGATGGCGACTCTACATAACATTCTACATCGTCAGAAGATTTGGTTGCAACAATTCTTGAGTATTCTTCTATTGTAATATTTATGTATGATGGTTTTCAACAAATGTTCTAGTTAATACTATCCCTTATCCAATACTTGGAGATGCTAGTAAAAAGGGAAATGAGAAAGTATGATATTTTGAAAAGGATATTGAGAAGAAAATAGGTGTAGAGGGAATAAACTCCTAATTGCAAATATGTATGGTTTTCCTAGTTCTCTCTCTACAAGCTATAATATCATGCCTAAAACATAGCCATGTCCACAAAGGAAAGTGTTCACTAGTGAGATATATGACCCTCTAGATTTCAATAAAATCTAGGGTTACCCACATTCTATCCCAAGAATAATTAATGAATGTTTGCCTAAGTTTAGAGGAGGTCTTGAAGAATCAACATCATAACATGTATAGGGTTTTCTTGATGTGATGGAAGGTTGTCAAATAGTAGAAGAGGATGTTGTCATGAAGGTTTTTGTAAGAAATTTAAAAAATAATGTTGAATATTGGTTTTCTAGTTTACCAATGCATTCCATATATTCATAGCAAGAGCTTGAGAAACTATTCATTGATGAGTTTGGTGAAGTGAATGATGACTGCTTATCTGAAGAAAGAAATCTACATACCCAAGAAGAATATGAAGAGAAATCTAAAAATGAGGTTGAACTTATGTTACCTATTGATTCATTGTGTGATATAGAAAGATTGGAGGATGTATCCATCTATTGTTTTCATGATAGATTTATGAATTCTCTACTTGATATGCCATAATTAGAAAGACATGATGACTCATTTTGCATTGATTTATTCTATAAGAATTGTAAGCTAGATTTGAGTACTATGCCAACTCACTTGAAGCCCCCTAGCATTAAATATTTATATCAATGGCTTTCAGTGATTGAAGAAATGGTAGAGAAATATGGAAGTTTTATGTTGGCTAGATTATGTGATGGTTCCTTTCCTAGACTTCATCACATAGATCTAGATAGTATAGTAGAAGACAAGAATGATGCATTGTTTGGTGATGACGAAGTTTTTTGGAACAACCTGTAGTCTAGTTAAATGCATACCCTTGCATTTTCACACTTGTTTGGGCCCACCTTGTTTTATTTATCCTCATTAATGGCTTAATTGGTCCTATTTTGCATCGACAAGTCTAATAAACTATATATTTTTATGGAAAATCCTAACAAACCTCAAAAAAAAATGATCATTTAATGTTTTATGTCTATGTGTCCCTAATTTGTGGATTGGGAATAAAACACCACCTAGGGTCTCCTTGTCCTTCATGGGTCTTGGGACCCTAATTTTGAAAACACATAAAAGGGTCCCTTTTTGGAGCCTATGCCCTGAGAATCAAGCCTTGAAACTAAGATACCACTTAGGGCTTCTTAGTCCTCCATGACTTATTTTTGGGATTCAATTTCAAATTTGGGTGGGATTTATCCTCCTTTATTTAATGATTTCAAATATTGGCTTGTATGGTGTAATTTTAGGATATTAAGCATGAATAAGTATAAATACAAGGTCCCCTCTCTCATTTTCTCATAACAAGATAACAAGCATTCAATTATTCATTCCTAAGGAAAGTTTATGTAGTTAAGAGGAAGTCATCAAGTATTTGGAGCCATCATCAAGATTCAAGCATCTTGTCAAGGGTTTAGTGCATCCATTCATGTTGTTGAGCCAAGATTATGCATGTAGCATTGAATATCTATTTGCAACCATTGTTCACATCATACCCAAAGACCCAATATCTACATTCTTCCTAGACACATCATAGTAGATTGCATATTTGCTTCACAAGACATCATACAAGGTGATATCATTTACATATTTCATATTTCATGTTTCATGCTTCATTTCATTTCATTATTTGGTTTAATTACCCATAAGGGGTTTGAGTAAGGAAAACCCCCATTCACTAACAATCAACAAGATTTCCCTCTCTTGTGTGTTTTTATTTGTAGATACTTTAAAGTGAAAAGTTGCATTGCAAAAGTTGATGTCTTCATAGAAATTCACCTATAGGTTAGATGTAGAAGCTTTAGGACCTCAAATCTAGAGAGGAGCAAGTGCAGACCCTGGAGTCCAAGATCACATTTAGAAACTTTAGAAATTCAGAACGAGACTAATACACCACCTTGAGTGTCTTAATCCCCCTAGTGGAATTTTGTAGAGATTCCTTCAAATCCTAATCCGACATCCAAATACTCTACATCTGCCCCAAAAAATACCAATGGGACTAATATGCCATCTATTTGGTGAAAATTTGAAATTTCAATGCAGTAGTACTTAAATTTTAGGGAAAAATAAGAAGTAGGTGTCTATCTGACCACCCTAGCCACAATAAAATGATAATATTTTTTTATAATATTTTAGATATAAGTAGAGGACTCATGTCCTAATGTGATGCATAGTTTTTTGTAAGTTTTTTCCAAGTAAATAATTAATTATGAATTTTTTATTAGAAATTTTAAAAAATATAAAAACTCATAAGTCTGACCACCTTAACTTGGTCAAAACTTTATGAAATTCAATTTTTCATTTCTTAATCCTATAGTATGCAAAACATAGAATGTGATACATGTTTTGGATTCAAAAAATGTGACACTGTTTGAAAGGTATAGATGTTTTTCAATTAGCCTATCAATCAGAACCTTAGTTGCAATTCAAATAGAAAATGAATAATAATTACTTATTAAATTCAAAGTAAGGCATATTTAATATAGGTGGAAAGCTGAGAATCTCCTTTAAAAACCCTTTTTGTTTCATCAATTTTGGGTAAGAAAAGAGTCATCAGCCACATACCCATTGTATTGCCACTTTTTGGCCCATCATGATCTTGCACATACCCTATCACTTCATCAAAATTACGCTTGATAGGACTTCAATAAAGGGTTGGATAAACGAGCAATGGAAAATGAAAGTCCATACAAGGCTTTTGCCAAAAGGATTCTTTTTGGTAGTTTTTGTGAATGAAGAAGCGAAGATATGGGTCACAGAAGGTGACATGTGGTTCATGAATGATTGTCCCTTATACATGCAACCATGGAGTAAAAAATTTGACCTAATAAAAATGAAGCCATATGACTAACTCACTTGGATAATACTATACAATCTCTCAATGGAGTACTAGACTAAAGAATGTTTGGAAAAAATTGGCCGCTCTATTGGTTTCCTAATGGAAATCACATGAGTATCTTAGATGGTGACATACAAATACGCCAGAATGAAAGTTGTAGCGATTGATACCATACCTAATAAAAATTTTCTTCTAGTGGATGGGGTTCGCTAGTTTTAAGAGATTGAAGTAGAAGATACAAAATGGCTCTCCCTCATTTGCGGCACTTGAGATCACAGGTAGGCAGAGTGTGCTAGAGAAATGAAGAGGGTTTGGAGGAAGAAACAACGGGAGTATCTTCCCCCTATTGTGCATAGGACCACTCCTAATGCCTTTGAAGAGGAGAAAACTTGACTAAGTGATGTCCCAAAGGGTGGGATGGATCATGTTAAAAATCCACCTATGGTATTGAAAGATAGGAAGTAATCAGATGATTTGCAGCTGAAGACCCCTCTTCAGGGGAAGAGTCATGATCAGGAGAAAATTGAGGTTATCAAGGTTTCTTGTTTGGAAAGTGATGAGTTAGATTCAAACATTGACCTAGATGATACACTGAACATTATTGAGGATAGATTCATCTCTCAATCAGCTGCAAAGCATTTGGGTGTGGGGAAAATTAGCACATCTAGGAGTACCCACAGAAGGAAATCCTTCAAACAATTGAGGGAATAGGAGGTTGCTGCAAAGAAACTCTCCAACATCACTAAATTTATAAGTACCACGGAAAGAAGCCCCTCTCTTGGGAAACAATGAAGATAATAGCATGGAATGTTAGGGGCGTAATAGCCCTTGACAAGCAATGCCTAATTAGGCATCAACTACAAAAAATTAGAGACAACTTCAAATTGCTACAAGAAACTAAGCTCATTGGAGAGGAAGGGAAGAAGTTTTTGAAGTATTTCCAGCTCTGGAATGGCTTTTTTCAAGGCTCATTAGGTAAGAAAGGAGAATTAGGACTGATGTGGAAAGAAACTACGATCTTTGTGGATGTTATTGGCTCATCGGCAAAGTGGTTGGCAGCTAAGATTTATGATCTTGGGCTTAATTGCCAATTTGTGATTATGAAAATTTACAGATGGATGAAAACAGAGGAGAAGGCGCCCCTTCCTCAAGGAAAAATTGATCATTGGTGGTGATTTTAATGCTATTTTAGAACTGATAGAAAAGAGTGGTGGGATTCAAAGTGTATCTCAGGCCACCATTGCCTTCAAGAATTTTGTGGTGGAAGCTAGATTAGTTGATTGTCCCACAGGAAATGGGGTATTCACTTGGACCAATAAGCAAAAGGATTTCACTGCAATTACTGAGAGACTGGACATATTTTTGGTCTCTTCGGGTTGGAGCGATGATGGAATGTAAGTCCAAGCTATCATTCTGCCTGTGTCGATTTCAAATCACTTCCCACTAGAATTAACAATATTTGGAAGACCAAAATTGTAGAAATGATTTTCAAATTCTAGAATATGTGGTGGTGGGACAGGAGCCTTGTTGGCCTTCTAGAAATCTGGTGGAAGGAAGCTTGGGTTGGAGGATCGATTAGTTTCAAATTAGTCAAGAAACTTTAGTTAATAAAGGAAAAGTTGAAGGTATGGAGTAAGAATAAGTTTCAAAATATTTTTGTGGAAAAAGCCAAGGTGGAAACATAGCTGGAAGCACTCAATGAGAAAGTAATCAAAGATAGCATGAAGAATGATGAATTCTACAAAGAGAAAGAATTGAATTCAAATTTGGTTGAACTCGTCAAGAGAGGAAATTTAATGGAGGGACAAGTCAAGGGAGGTGTGGCATAGTGAGGGTGACTTAAACTCAGTTCTTTCATGCTTCGGTGCTAGCTAGGAGGGCTACGAACAAGATAGAATAAATATAGACTATGAATGGCTCCACTGCTCTTGGCCTAATGGAGGTGGCTTTGGTTGTAGTTGAATTCTTTAAAAATATTCTTGGTGACCAAAGGATGCAAGAGGAAGGTGGTAGTATCTTGGATTTGATAAGTAAATGGGTTAGCGATGTAGAGAATATTATGCTCTATGGAATGGTAACTAAAGAAGAAGTAAAGGCCACTTTATTTCAGCTACACCTAGATAACATGCCAAGGCTTGACGAGTTCAATACAAAATTCTTTGAATCATGTTGGAGCTTTGTGGGGGTGACCTTTGGAAGTTGGTGGAATATTTTCGGAAGACTAAGAGGTTTGTGAAGGATTTGAACAATTTAGTGATTAACTTGGTCCCTAAAAACCAAATTGCAAGTCATTTAGTGACTACAGGCCCATTTTGCTCTGTAGTATAGTATATAAGGTGATAGCTAAAGTAGTTTCCTACAAACTCAAATTGGTGTTGGGGAAAATAGTATCTAGAGAGTAGAGTGGATTCATTCTTGGTCAGGAAATCACTAACTACATCCTACTTCTTCTAGAGGTGGTGCATACACTCAAAAAAACAAGCAGCTGGGGATGTTGATCAATTTGGATGTATGTAAGGCATACAATAAAGCTTCATAGGGCTTCCTAATGAAAGTAGTGGGGAAGTTGGAATTTAATACCCACTGGTGCGAACTCATATACTATTGCATCTCCTCTATGTGTTTTATAGTTTCAGTAAACAAGACACTACATGGCTTCTTTCAGGCCACTAATGGACTCAAATAGGGTGATCCCATATCAACATTCCTATTCATAATTATGGTGGAATCCTTAAGTTGCGCCATCAAAAATAGTTGGAAATGGTTGGAATGGAAAGGGGTGCGGGTGGCTCCAAATGTGGAACCAGTCACCCATACACAATTTGCTGATGACACTATCCTGTTAGGTGAGGTAATTATAAGGGAGGCTAGATCAATCAAAAGGGTACTAGAGGATTACAAAAAATAATTAGGGTAGAAAATGAACATGGAGAAATCATGTATATATTTTTTCAATACAAGGCTATTACTAGAATACTAGGCTTTCAAGGGGGGAATTGCCAGGAAAATTCTTAGGGGTGAATATTTTTTATGGAACATGCAAAGGAAAGCATTGGAATGAAGTGGTTGGAAAATTAAAAAACAAGGCAATGGCATGGAAGAATAGTTGGCTCACTTTGGCTAGAAGAATAACAATGAATAAGGCAATTTTTTTTGCAATCCCAATATATATCATGTCATGTTTTGAAGCACCCATGAAGGTTGAGGAGGACATGGAAAGAGTTTTGAAGAATTTCCTATGGCCCGAAGGCTCCAAGAATGAAAAGAGAATACCTCTCATAGGTTGGGATACAACATGTACAACAAAAGGGGATGGTGGGGAAGGTTTGCAAAATATTAGGAACCAAAATATTTCCCTGGGAGACAAATTGATATGGAAGATGTACAAGTTTTAGAAAAAATTAGTGGTGTCAAATACTACAAAACAAATATCTGGATAATGGGGAGCCTTCTAGAATTTTAAACATTAACAATATTGATGGAGGCTATGTAGTGTTGAAATACATAATGAACTAGAGGTCCTTAGTCACTAGCCATCTTTCATGGAGAATAGGTGATGGTAGGAAAGCTTTGTTTTGGATGGATTATTGGGATGGCCATAAAATTTTGGAAGAGATGTTTGAGTTGGATTAGTATTGTGATATAGGTTACAGAAGGTTCATGGAACCAAGGTGGTGGAGTATGTGTGTAAAGATTAAGATCTGATTGGAAGTCAGTACAAATGGAAAGAAATGGATTTCATGCCATTACCACAAGAAGTTAAAGAGGTTGTGGCATGGGAACTTTCTTATAGGTCAATTAATTTGTGTAATTGGGAAGACACAATTATTTGGTGTGGGGGTACATCTGGGGAATACTCGACCAAACATGGATACCATATCCAAATAGCACTTATTGAAGAGAAGTCATGGATGAATACTCTCTGTTGGAAGAGGGAAGTGTTGTCAAAGGCTAGTGCTTTCCTTTGGGTGGCCCTTCACTAGGGGTGTCTTACAGGAGAAAGATTGAAAAGAATTGGGATTGCAGGCCTGTCACAATGTGCATTATGTGAACAAGAGGAGGAAAGTGTGGATCATCTATTTCTCAATTGTCCTATGGTTTCCTCATGTTGGGGTTGGCTACCAGTGTACTTTCGAATCTAGGGACCAAGATAGGTGAAGCTTTGGGAGTTTATGAATAGCTGGCCGAGTGCAAATAAGAGCGGATATTGACATGGAATCTGGATATTGGCACCATCATTGGTCATATGGAATTTTTGGAAAGAGAGGAATACCTGCATCTTCAAAGAGGAATTTCTTAGTAGTGATCTTCTTATAGCAAAGATTTAGAATACCATAATTGAGACAACAAACAATAGAAATAATGTTGGTGCCAAGGCTAGGTTCACAAGATGGGATGAGGAAATCCAGAAGGTGTGGCCTAATCTAAAAACACCTAAGCCCTCAACCCCAAGGTTGGGTAAGGTTGATAGGAAGGTAGTGTGTTGGCTACAACCAGTGAGATTAAAATGGAAATTAAACTTTGATAGGCCTACATTAGGTAACCTTGGGCGGGTTGGGGCTAGATACATAATCAAATACAAGTGTGGTCAGTGTGTGTGGGCAGTGTCAAAGTGTTTGGGAATTTGGTCCAACAACAAGCCCAAGATGAAGGCCTTGGTGTAAGGCTTGGAGTTATGCATCTAGAAAGGTATAGATACTGTGGAAATAGAAGGTGACTCACAAATCTATATTCAAGCAATTTCCTTAGGGAAGTCACCAAGTTGGAAAATAGACAATTGGATTGGTAAGATGAAAATATTGCTTGGTAAGCTAAATGACTTCTCCATTAGCCATGCGTACAGGGAGGCTAATAGAGTAGCTGGCTTGTTGGAAAATTACCGTGTATCCCAAGATGATTTGGTACTCATTGATTCATCTTTGAAAAGGTGGTTGGGGCTATAGGCTATTTTAGAATAAGACAATTTAGGGCATTGAGGTGACTATCAGGGCATAATTTTGGGCCCATGAATGAGTGTCAAGATTGTTGACTCACATGCTAGCAACTATTGGTTGTAGGAGGAAAATTTGGACAATGATTCAACTAGGATTCATAGACTTAATTGTGGACAGACACTACAATATATCTACTTTTCACATGATATATTAGCCGAGCCTGGAAGATTTTAATGCACATCTAGCCAGTAAGAAAAGCTTGAGAGTTGGAGAGAACGTAAGGATGGTGTATTTTTTTGGGCTAAGCTGCATGTGTGTAGAAGAGTCTCTCTTGGAGCAATGTCAAAGGATTTTTCTAATTCAAAGATCGGCGATGTTGGAAGAGATTATGAATGTGGTTAGGAGAGTGCTCCAAGAGGAAAGGAATTGGTGTGATGGAAAGATATATGAAGCGGTAATCAGGCCATTAGTTAACATTCTTGAATCTCGGGAGAGGACAGTGGAGCTCTTAGTGGGATTTGTGGTGATGGAAAATGTTGAGACCTAGTAGCAAATACTACATTGACACTGGAGGAGGATGGTATGGTAATCCATCTAAGACTCTTCATTAATGTTGTTGACATTGGAACCAAGGAGGATGAGGGCGAGATATATGAAGAGGAAGCATATAGGCAATGTTGGGAAGTGAGGAGTAACTTCCTGGAGAACTCATGGGGAGTTTGCAAAACTAGAGCCATAAACTCCATCATGGGATCTTTTTCCAAATACATTGAATATGATTTATCTTGGCTCGGTGAGGGTAGCTTGGCATAGGCAATGAGTATGGGTTAGAGTTTGGCTATGTTATACAAATTTCTTATTATGTAATTGGGAGATGTTGTGTCTGTATTTTTGAAATTGTTTTTGAATGATTTTTGGCTTGTTTAGCCAACTGAATCCTATGTAAATAGGCACTATCCCCTTTGATAGCACTTACCTATAAAAAAATATATATATGATAGGTTATTTTATTTTATAGGTTCTATATATATTAAGAAATATTATATACATTATTAATATTTTATCTATTTATATTAATACATATTATGGGTTATATATATTATAATCTATTATATTTTAACCATCTATTCTTTTATTTTAATTTAATCATTTATTTAATTTCCAAATTTATATTGTATATATAATCTCACCTTTTTTCTTTTTTTTGGTTAATTATTATTGTTTTAAGTTTTAATATATTTTCCTTTATATCTTCGTTCATTTCTTTTAATAATTTTAGTAATTGATCCTCAATCATTTTTTTTATATAATTCATCTTTATAATTCTCTTAGAGTAATTTATTCACTATTTGAGGCATTTAACCTTTAACATTTTTTAATCCATTTTCTTGTATTATATCATATTATTCTATTATTCATTCTTCTAGGATTAAGATAATGGTTTAAAATTTATTGTTAGGGCTAGAGCTAGGGAAAGGGTTAGGAATAGAATTAGAGTTAGGGTTGGTCATTAAAATGACTAATTAACAAAGCTAAAACACTATAATTAACAAAAATTGCATTTAAGTTTAATCACATTAATAAAACTTACATTTAATTTTTATCAAATCTAAAAAACAATAATTACAATACTATTTAATTTATTATGTGGTGTTTAAATTGAATATCTTATAATATTAACACAATAAAATAATATAGCAATAAATCTTCTTTTAGTAATAAATAATAACAATAAAAATCATACACAAATTAATTTTATATAATTTTTATCTTCTAATGATTTGATACAATGTTTTCCTTATACTTACTCAAGGAAACAATATAGAAAAAATTAACAACAAAATAAATCAGATATTAAAAAAAAATCCAAAGTACATATTAAAATAATAATTATTACAAAAATTCCACAAAATTTGAAGATGTAAAATACATCTACTCTCAATTTTTTTAAAATCCTCACTCAATGAAACAATATACAATACAAATTAACAACAAAAAAAAAAAACATTAAAAAAATATCAAAATAAATATTAAAATAATAATTATTACGAAAATTCTACAAAATTTAAAGATGTATAATACATCTACTCTCAATTTTTTCTAGAAATCTTAGAAGTCTTCTTCAATGCCCTTGCCCTTGTCCTTTGAAATGTTTTTTATTTGGCTATTCCATAATTTCGAATGAATACTTCACTATAATCCATAATCACTCTATTTGTAGGCAATGTTTGTGTGACATGTTCAATGACATGGTCATCCACAATGTCAATAAATGACGGACGATAAAACTTTGATTTGTATGTTCAATGTTTGTGTGACATGTTCAATGACTTGGTCATCCACAATGTCAATAAATGACGGACGATAAAACTTTGATTTGTATGTTCAATGTTTGTGTGACATGTTCAATGACATGGTCATCCACAATGTCAATAAATGACAGACCATAAAACTTTGATTTGTATTGTCAGCAAAGCACAAGGTGTGGGTAACAATGAGGCTAGTAAAGTAGGATAAAATTAACTAACTCCATTTGATTGTCACTCTCAAACACCTTACAATACCATTCCCATGCTTCTATTTCAATATTAATCTTCCCATTAATATAGTTATATTTCTCAAATTGAACCCCCATCCATACCAAAATGATTTATGATAAACAAAACTCAAAAGTGCTAACTCTTGACATAATATATTTTATTTTATGAATGCTTGCAACTCTTCATTTTGATTGATTGAAATAGATAACATTTTGCATCCAAAAAAAATACAATTTTTTTATTATTATAAATTCTTCATAATTCAATTTGAATTGAAAAAATCAAATATTTTTATTATTATAAATTCTACATAATTCAACTTGAGTTGAAAAAATCAAATATAAATTCTCTCACCTTTTTCGCATAACTTTAGTGATAAAAGCCATAATTTCATTTATTTCTTCCTTCTATTGGTTCGTTGTTCAACAGTGCAATCTTGACTACACAATTCATCATAGTGGCCACATAGGTAATATTAGTTGATGTTAATAAATTTTAATAATTTCATCACTATGATAACTTAAGATAATTTTAATTATTATTAAAAAAATAAAATTGACTGATTGTTATGATTATTTTAAAAAGTAATTAAGATTGTCTATTTTTACTATTGACACTATAATGCTTATGAAATAGAAAAATAAATCTAACTTTGTAAGACCAAGACACATAAAATTGTAAAATTAAGCAATTCTTGAATAGATCCATGAGAGAGAAAAGTGCAATTAATCTGAATATCTCCTATTTTCATGACTAATTACTAAGGCAGTAGCTCCTCTCCTTCATTAACCAGAAATAATTAATAATTTTCATTCTTTTTATTGAAGAAAGCAACCAGAAATACATAAGATAACAGCTATAAGCTAAGCAGAAAAACAAAGTAATTAATACTTTCTCTCCCTCGTGTCATGTTTTCTTCATAGGTTAAATTAGGAAAATGAGTCTTATGTTATTCATAGGAGTACTATAGATGAGGGAAGAAGATTAATTTATGCATGTTCAAATTCTTTTCTTCTACTTCTTATTTTATGTAAAGTAAGATACTATGTAGTGGACAATCCTCACATGCCACAATAATTATAAAAATCTATAACTAATTATAAATGCGGATCATCTTATGAGCTTTCATACGAATGGCTGATCAACTAGATTTTTGGCATAATACATACTCCAAAATTAATTAATCATTCTAAAAAAAACAAACTATAGCTGTGCAGCAATAAAAAGTCCCCCTACTAAAAGTATCAAAACCCTATAATACACACATCTGAAAACGTAAACTATGAAATGCATGTATTTTCAGTTTCATGAAGTTACATTGGATGCATTTCTCTAAAATTATATACTCTAATGTAAAAGTTACTTGCTTTGAGATGCTTCTGTGATAATAACATATATTCTAACATTTAACAACTCATTTGCTTTTAAACCCATAATGATTCTCACTACAAGGAATGGTAATAATAATTTTTAATGCCTCGAGTGTCAAATTCTTTTAAAATGTAATTGATGGCTATGTGCTGGGAAAAAACTTTGATGAATATGTTTTGAATATTCTTGAGCAAAAAAACCAGAAGCAGCAAAACCCAAGAGGGGAGGTGGCAAGAAGGGAGCTATCAGAACAGTTATAATAATGACTGAAAAAAGCCATTCCAATATTAACCGGAACAATGGCTAAAAAACGCTAATGAACTTCAGATATAAAACATGGACTAAACATACAGACGATTCAAAATACAATGAACTGCAGATATAAAACAAGGCGATATATATTCATCGATCGAACAGATATTGAAGGGTCGTTACTTACCAAGAGTATCGCCCACCAGCTGTTGCAACAAACGACAACTCTGAGCTTTCTTTTCTTCCCTGCTACGGCCCTTAGCTAATTGATTGATAGTTACTCCAAACTGCATGTTTATACAACGTGCCATGTCAGACAACTAAATAAAGTAGGGATTTCTCTTATTTTGCTCTCTTTCATCATAGATCATAAAGATCTGAAATTTGATGACAAAAACACGAACACAATCAAAATCAGAAAAAAAAATTGATTCATGATTGTAGATTATGGAAACTTGATATCTTTAAATAGACACCTGTAAATCCTATCATGCAATGAACCATACAAAAACAGATTGTAGGGATTCAAGCTGGCCTACCTCGCTATTGGATACTGGACTGTGCAAATTTTCCAACACTAACTTCTTTCACCTCATACAATTCTCAGCAAGACCAGCATAAACCCCGCAAAGCTACTTTAAAACCCTGAGAAATAGTGCACCGACAAATGCTCCGCCTCCACACCATACAAACTATATATCAAGGCATGAAATGGCCTAAAGAGACGTTGTGGAGGGTCGGTGTCGTCCGACAGAATCTCAAATGATGAGGTTGATTAGTTTGGCTGTAATTTACTATTACGGGAAACTTGTTCGAGGGGCTGTTGTTAGAGCGTTGGAAATCGGATCCATTTCTTCACTTCTGGCGTTCATACTCCCACTGTAAGACGGGGGCTAAATTTCAATCGGGAAAAGTTGATGCACTGCGCTTTCACAGGTGGGTACAATTGGCTAAAACACGGATTCGGCCGTGCTCAAATATTTTTAATATTAAAGATTTTATAATTTTTAAATAGAGGTTTTTTTAGAGGTTAATAGCAATTTTTATTTGTTTTATTGATTGTTGGTATGAATATAAATTAAAATTGTCTAAATAATTGATTTTTCAAATATTATTATGTACATTTTAAAAGGTGGGAAAAAATAACAGTTTAGGTGTTGCATCAATCTATTTTAATATTTTCAGGCTTGTAAATTTCTTATTTTTGATGTTGTAAGAAAACACTACATAAAATTGATTTTAAATTTTCTTAAATGGTTTAGATTAGAATATTTTAACTTTTTTTCCATCTATACCAACTTCTCGAAAACCAAATGTTTAACTTTTTTCTATCTACACTCACGTCCATAGAGTCATTTTAATCCTTTGTGTACGGAGTTTTTCCATCTCTGCACTCATGTCCAAAAAGTCCATTTTAGTCCTTTGTGTACGGAATTTTTCCATCTCTACACTCATGTCCAAAAAGTCCATTTTAGTCCTTTGTGTGCAGAATTTTTCCATCTCTACACTCATGTCCAAAATGTACATTTTAGTCCTTTGTGTATGGAGTTTTTCCATCTCTACACTCATGGACCCAGAAAGTGATTTTAATCCTAATCATTTGTGTATGGAGAAACAATTACTCTGGAATAATTGTTATTTTGTTGATTAGCATATTTTAACTGTTTTTTCATCTACACTCACCTCTAGAAACCCAATTCTATTCTTGTGTACGAAGAAACAATTACTCATATAATTGTTATTTTGTTGATTAGAACATTTTATTATTTTTGAATGATTGTTATGTGAATTTAAAATTAAGTCTATTTTGATTCATAAAATATCTTATATGTTTGTCATGTAGACAAATATTTAATTATTTGATTATTGTTGTAGCTGAAACTCCTATTTTTAAATAAAAAGAACATAATATTTGTATTAAATTTTTTTTTAAAATTTTTTTAATTTTTATTTTTTTATAAACATTTTAATATCAAAATAAATTACATTAAAATACCAGCACCCGCTCTACCCATCAACCTAGCTCTATATATGCATGCGCTTTCACAGGCGGCTACAATTGGCATTTGCTGGACGTTAGACATAGTTAAAGGGTAAAATACGTATTCGGCCGCTTTTGGGAGGTGGGGGTTGGTCCTTAAAAGTTATAATTGTATGGATAATTGATTTTTTAAATATTATAATGTGGAGAAATATTAATTTAGAGGCATTTATCAAGTTTGTAAATATCTTGTTTTATTAATTTAGAGAATAGTATTACTAATGTGTAATGGTACAAGATAGTTATATTATATAAATGTATAGCTCACACATATGTGTGTATAGAAATAAATATAGGAAAAAAATGGATAAAGGTACGATTATACATTATATATTATATATAGTTACATAGGTGTGTTTAGATAAATAAATAGGTCGACAAAATGGATAAAAGTGACAATTGCATAGGTGTGTTTAGAGAAATAAATAGGCCGACAAAATGTATAAAGGTGACAATTACATAGGTGTGTTTAGAGAAATAAATGTATGATTATATATTATATACTATGACATAGGTGTGTGTAGGGAAATAAACAAGCTGACAAAAATGGATTAAAGTACAACTATGACCTTATCTTATGTGCCAAGAAATAAATAAAGAAATTAATTAATTAAAAGAAATAAACAAAAACACAATAAAAGATAGATGCAAATATTGAAATAAAAATGAATAAAAATATAATTATACTTTATATTATACAACTTAAAATTACATCTACAAAATAACTACACATGAATTCTTTTAAGAATTTACTCACTATTATTTTAAATGATAAAAAAATCCAATTATTTTACTTTTAAGTTTTTTTATATAAATTGTAATACCAAAATAAATTGCATTGACGTGTTAGCACCCACTTTATCCATCAAACTAACAACTTATAGTCACCATCAGTTTATAGGATTAATTCCTACCAATAGGCGGGTTTACTATTGCGATGCATTTGCTTTATAACCAATGAGATGGTGTTGTTTAAAACATTTGTCTTTTTCCTATAGTCTTGATTTTTGCTCAAATTATTTGAGCAAGAAAAAAATGAATATTTAATCGAGGGATGCATGTAGGGGTAGTTTTGTCGGCGGGCTGGTTTGTACTAAAGCAGTGAATGCATGTTTAATGCATTAAATGAAAACTTTGCGATATGTGTTTGAAGCCGGTGTGTATGCAAGCAGAGGATGCATAGTTAACCAATGAAATATGAGTCAACTTTTTTTTTTGCTCATTGTTTGTTTATTGTTTGTTGAGAAGATTGTGTTGTTGTTTCAGATGCTTGTGATTTTGTGTAGTGCTTGAGTGATGGAGGAGCCGAAGGAATGGTATGCAATTGGTGAGTGGGTTGTTTGTTTGTTTTCTATTTTTTGAAATCTTAGGAGAGTGGTGGATTTTGTTTGTGTTTCTTATTGTTTGTTTATCGTTCGTTTAAAAGCTTGTGGGTTTTGTTTGTGTTTGTTATTGTTTTCTTATCGTTCATTCAAAAGCTTGTGGGTTTTGTGGCTGTTGGTTGGGGTTTTCCATGTTCATTATTCTATAAGAGTGCAAGGGTTGTCAATGGCTTTGTTGTGTAGTTATCATACTTTATAGCTAGAGGAATTGCTTGTTGTTGGAAGGGCCAAGGGGGAAATTCAGTGCATCAAATTGCATGTGCTTTGAGCAATGTTTGTCGGACTGTGGGGACAGAGAATGACGAGAGCTTGGGAAGAAGAATGTGTGAGATGTGTTGTATGGTTGGTCTTTATAGAAGTAGCAAATGCATAGTTCATTCATGAAATGTGAGGCGAGAGATGGGTTTTGTTTGTGCTTATTCTTCTTTGTTTGTTATTTGTTATAGGGTGCAATAAATTATATGTTCTTTGAGTGATGCCCTATAGATTGTTGGGGCAGTGAATGCATTGATTATGTGTTTATTGCTTGAGTGGTTGGTATGGTATGTGTCTATTGCTGGTGTATGTAGAAATAGCAGTTGCATGGTTAATTCATTAAATACGAGGCAAGAGTTGGGTTTTATTTGTACTTATTATTATTTGTTTGTTGTTTGTTAAAAAGCTTTTATGTTTTATCTTGGCTTTCTTTCGATAAATTTTATTATTATTTGTTTAGGATGCCCTGTAGATTGGCTTTCTTTGGTCACCAAGAGGGTGCAATAAATTATATGTTCTTTGAGTGATGCCTTGTAGATTGTTGGGGCAGTGAATGCATTGATTATGTGTTTATTGCTTGAGTGGTTGGTATGGTATGTGTCTATTGTTGGTGTATGTAGAAATAGCGGGTGCATGGTTAATTCATTAAATATGAGGCAAGAGTTGGGTTTTATTTGTACTTATTGTTATTTGTTTGTTGTTTGTTAAAAAGCTTTATGTTTTTATCTTGGCTTTCTTTCAACAAAATTTACTATTATTTTTTTATTGATCATTAAAAAGCTTGTTGGTGGTTTAGTTGTTGGTTGCTTGTTGGTTGTGGTTTTGCATGTTCATTTTTGTGTACAAGTGCAATTGTTGTCAGTGGCTTTCCCATGTGTTTATTATACTTGGTGACTAGAAGTATTGCTTTTTGTTAGAAGGACTAGCAAGGAAAGAGGGTGCAATAAATTATATGTTCTTTGAGTGATGCCTTGTAGATTGTTGGGGTAGTGAATGCGTTGATTATGTGTTTATTGCTTGAGTGGTTGGTATGGTATCTGTCTATTGCTGGTGTATGTAGAAATAGCGGGTGCATGGTTAATTCATGAAATACGAGGCGAGAGTTGGGTTTTATTTGTAATTATTATTATTTGTTTGTTGTTTGTTAAAAATCTTTTATGTTTTTATCTTGGCTTTCTTTCGACAAAATTTGCTATTATTTGTTTATCGATCATTAAAAGGCTTCTCATGTTTTTAGTCATTGTTTTCTTGTTTGCATGTTTGTTATTGTGTAGAAGTACAGTGGTCGTCAATGGCTTAGTTGTGTGTTTATGATACTTGTTAACTATAAGTATTGGTTGTTGTTAGAAGGGCTAACAAGGCAAGTGGGTACATTAAATAACATGTGCTTTAAGCAAGCCTTTGTGGTTTGTGGTAGCACTGAATGTGTTAATTGTGTGTTTAGGATGCTTGGCTACTGTTAAAAGGGCTAACATAAAATGCTTGGAAATATTTATCATGTTGGTGTAGTTTTTTTGCAATAATATTGTTGTCTGTGTGGTTGAGATTTACGAATAACGTATTATTTTTCATCGAATTTGGTCATTTTTTTAATTTTTTGTTGTGACAGGAATGATTAGTTGCTATTGGAGTTGGGGGAAGAGTTGTTTATTTATGAGTGCAAATATACTTTCTTATTGAATGAGGGACTGAAAGGTTAGATTCTTGTATCATTCTTCCCCTTTGTTTTCAATGAGTGTCAAGTTTTCCAATGTGCATAAAATTTATGCTTTGGTAGAGTAGTCAACGATAAAGGAGAAACTTGGTTCAAGAATATGACTTACTAAATAGATAGATGAGCATAGTGTATAGCATATTGTGCAATTCATAAACATGAGACTTATTTTTGTTGAAAAGCAAGTCACTACTATAATTAGTATTTTATGCCAATATGAAATTTTATAGTTGCATTTGTTCAATTTGCATTCCAAATAGTTGGTTGGTGTTCTTAAATTTCTAAAGAATTTTAAGTCTTCCAATGTGCATAAAATTTATGCTTTCAAAGAGTTGTGAATGATAAAGGAGAAGGTTGGTTGAGCTTTTCAAATAGTTTCTTGTTGTTATTAAATATATTTTTTGTTTATTTTTTGGTTCTTCAAGAGCTTATGTGTTTTTATCTTACCATGTTCTTATTGTTGGAGGTGTTTCCAAGACAAATGGGTACTCATTGTTGGTTGTCCCGGAAGGAATTGGAAGGTCAAATTCTTGAATCATTTTGACAAACAAGCATAGTGAATGAAATACCATGTAATTTGTAAATATGAAACTATTTTTATGCAGGGAAGGATGTTGATATTGCAATTGTTAAATTTTCTATTGAGTTTGTTGTTGTGCTAGCCAAATTATAATGTTTAAAGTATTATTTTGTTTTTCCTATAGTTGGGATTTAAGGACATATTTTGTATGATAATTTCTCAAGCAGTGAATGCATGTTTAGTCCATTGGATGCAAATTTTGTGAGGTGTGTTGGAGAGATGGTGGGTATTGAAGCAGTGAGTACATAGTTAATTCATGGAAACTTAGGCCACTGTTGGGTTTTTCTTTATGCCCATTATGTTGGAGCTTTTCATGTTTGTTATTTTGAAAACTCTAGTGGTCATGAATGACTTGCATGTTTTTCTATGATACTTGATAACTAGAAGTATTGGTTGTTGTTAAAAGGGCTAAGGGATCAAGTAGTGTCATCAAATAACATATGCTTTGAAACAAATAAGATTTTGAACAAACAAGAATCAAACAACAATAATCAGAAATAAAGCCTAGCACTTGCGTGAGATTTCATGCATTAACTATGCACTCAATGCCTCTATCCTCAGGTGGCTTTTGGCATATTTCACACACTTTTCTTTTCAAGGCTTGCTGATACACTGTCACCCACATAGGCAATAAACACATAATTAATGCATTCATTGGCTCATAATTATAGGCAGTAAACTAATAACTAGAGTTGCAAACAAAACTCAAGAGCTACCTAAGATTTGATAAACTAACTATGCATTCACTGGACATATACTTCCATGCAAAAATGCAACAAAGAGCTAGAAAACCTTGTAGTCTTTCCAACAAATGATAATAAAATGCGAATAGGTAGAAACAAAATGTAGCATGGCCTTAAGAATTCATGAACTAGTTGTGCATTCAATCCATGTCAACCTACGTAATTTCCAAACATGTATAATTTCATATTCTCCCAATTTACTTAGACAAAATTGAATAGTAGACATAATAGCATTTAATACAATAGCTATACATTGATAGACAAGCGTGCCATATCCAACACATTTTTTTCTGCTTATTCTTGTTTTATTATTGTTTGTTGGAAAGATTATGGGTTTTGTAGCATTTTTTTGTAGTTTTACATGTGGTTATATGTGCAATGAATGCATGGATAATTGTTATTTTCCAAATAGCTTCTATGTTTTTATCTTTCATTTCACTTTGTTTCTGTGGTACTTGATAACTAGAAGTATTGTGTGTTTTCCTTAAATCTGAAGTACGAGAAAAAATATATATATATCAAACAGTACAATGTCAATGGCTAAGTCACTACTTGCAAAGCTAGTATGATGAATGCAATTGTAAACCTCACATTCAATAAAAAAATGAATGGAGTCCATGACATGTAACATATTATTGATAAACATGTACCACTGAAATATCAATAAGTTTTGAAAAATAGTAGACCAATGCGATAATTCATTGCGAGCATTCCCCGTTAGTCATTGTAACAGCAACCAAGTGTCATAAATAGAGGTACAAGGTATTCATCAATGGTATAATATCATAGAATAGAAAACATGCAAAACCAAAATGAAAAGATAAAAATAGATAAGCTTCTAAACAAACAAGAAGCAAACAATAATAAGCATAAATAAAACATAATACTTGTGCTATATTTCATGGAATATCTATGCACTGATTGCTTCTCTACTCACGAGGCTTTTACCACACTTCGCATACCTTTCCTTTCAAGCCTTACTGAGACACTGTTACCCACATAGGCTATGAACAATTAATTAATGCATTTAGTCACTCGTTATTCCCTGCCATGTCTATGCAATTGACTATATCCATCTGCACCATTAGTACTTGTAACAACAAGCAATACATCTAGTTGTCAAGTAAGAAAAACACACAACCAAGCCATTCGCCATAAATGCACTTTTGCATAATAACGAACATGTGAAAGTGCAATCACTAGTAAAAGAACTCACAAGATTTTTAACAAATCACTAACAAACGAGAATAAACACAAACAAAAGCAAGTAGTCACTTAAGGTAATTTTGCAAAAAAATAGATGAAGCTAAAGACACAAACTTTTTAACAAACAACAAACAAACAATGATAAGCACAAATAAAACCCAACTCTCATCTCATATTTCATGAATTAACTATGTGCTCGGTACTTCTATACTCACCAACCCTCCAACACGTCTCCCACATTTCTCTTTGCGCACTTTAAAAATACTGTACTAACCAGCCAAGCAATAAACACATAATTAACACATTCACTGCACTCACAGTCCACAAGACTTTCCTCAAAGCATATGTAATGTAATGTACCCACTTTCACTGCTAGCCCCTCTAACAAAAAAAAATACTTCTAGTTATCAAGTTTCATAAACAAACATCAAAGCCATTAATGGCCACTACACTTGTATAGAATAACGAACATGCAAAACTGCAACCAACAACTAAAAGCCCCATAGGATTTTCAACGAAGAACAAACAAACAATAATATATATTGCAAAAAAATAGACCAACATCATAAACTTTACCAAGCATTCCCCGCTAAGCCTTGCAACACCAGCCAAGCATCATAAACACAGAAAGAAGGTAGTCACCAATAGTACACTGCCACAACATAAAAAAATTTGAAGAACAAACTAAAAGCTAAAAAAACAAAAGCTTTCTAACAAACAATAATTAAAGAAGAATAAGCACAAACAAAATCCAACTCTCGCCTCACATTTCATGAATAAACTATGCATTCACTACTTCTGTATAGACCAACCATATAACACATCTCACACATTATGCTTTCAAATCTCTTGTCATTGTCTGCCCCCACATTTTGGCAAACCTTTCTCAAATCACATGTAATTTGATGAACAATGTACTATCGATAACCAACTAGTCTATCTATTAGTCATACTTGATAACTAGATGTATTGGTAACTGTTACAAGGAAAAATTAGCAGAAATAAAACCCATCACTCACCCAAGATTTCATGAACTACTGCATCCATTTTCACCATTAATTATTCTAACAACAAGTAATACTTCTAGTTATTGAGTGCCAAAAACACACAACCAATCCATTCACCACCAATGCACTTTTGCAGAATAACGAACATGCTAAACCATAATCAATAGCCAAAAAGATGATAGGCTTTTCAACAAAGCATAAACAAACAAGAATAAACATAGACAAAACCCAACAGTCGATTAAGATTTCATGGATTGGCAATGCATTTATTGCACATATTCAATTCTATGCATCTTGATTGTACTAGTTGAAAATATTTTTCCTTTTCCTTGTCTTGACATTTTCTAGTATATTTGCTAGAAAAAAGCATCTGGAAGATTCTACATCTATATTTTATTGTATCTTCAATTGTTGTCTTCTAAAGCTCGATCCCCATCCTTTCATTAGTTGCACACCCTTACCACTGGAATAGAGAGAGAGATAGGTAATAAATTTATAACATGAAACATTGGGTTGAAACTTGATTGGATTTTTTTTGAGCTACTCTTCTAGTTACCTAGTTTGTGTGGATATGTTAGTAAGCAATAGCATATGCTTTATAAAAAAAACACAGTGAATGCAAACAACTAGTTTACTATTACATTTCCTGGATTTGCTTTTGAAACTGTCGCTTGATCAATGATATTGAAGTGTTCAAAATATTTTGGTCTTTTCCCTAGAGTTGAGATATAAGGACATATTTTATGTCTTTGAAAATTATCATTTCCCTATTCTTCTATTTCTTGGAGATTCATTTTTGTGGCAGGGTAATGTCTATCGAAGCATTCTACTCAGAGTAAATGTACTCTATCCTTGTACAAGGAAAAATACATAGCTCAAAGATCCAAAACATTATTTCTTTTTCTAGTAACAATAAAATGTTAGACATTGGGATTGGTCCCTTTAGCTAGTATTACAGTGATGCTTGCCATTCAATTTTTCAGATTATAGAATTTGGCTGTAAAATTTGATTATAGAAATTTTTAGTCTATTGCTTGTTGTTAGAAGTGCTAATGGGCCAAATCGATACAATAAATTATATATGCTTTCAGCAACATCTTGTTCATAGTGGAGGTAGTGAATATGCTAATTTTCTTTATTGTAGATTTTATATATTATTTCTATTTATATCTTATGTTATTAAAGGTAATATTTTGTAGGTAAATAAGTTAATCTACATTGTATAGGTAATATATTAATTTATAATATACATTTATATTAATATATGATAGGCTATTAATGATTTCATAATAATTAAAGAATTATTTTATAAAAATATGGTTGGAAGTGGAGTAGGCTTGCAGGGTGGCGAAGAAGCAAAAATTAGCGAAACAAGGAAGGCTAGTGAGATTATGAATAATGTTGGGGAGTGACAGAGGAGCGATGAAGGAGAAAAGCAAAGCTGGGGGAATGAAGTAGCTAAGGGAATTCTAAAGGACTCGCAACATGGTTACCTACCTCAATGGGTTTTTGTAGATGAGCGATGGGTGGACAAATGTCATCCATTTTATCGGTAGAAGGAAAATATGAATGGGGATGATTATAGACTAACACACAAGAGGCACGATACCCCTGCATTTATGGTTCTAATGGATGTCTTGGGAGTGGTTTGAAAAGGACATGATCCACTTGATTCACCACAGAAGCATAACCAAAATCAGAATTACCCATCTTCGTCTCCTTGGAAAAAATCAAATAGTAGGTGTAAGGGCTGGGAGGAGTGGTCGACTCACAAAAGACCAGCCAAAAATTGCAAGGAAAGGAAAGTGAGGAATGCAAAGTGGGAAGAAGAGAGTCAGACTGCAGTGGAGGAATGGATATCTAATCAGAGTACTATTGAAGATCTATTGGAAATCGATGTCGCGGAGGAAATCAAATCAGATTCAACTATTGTTGGGGAGTATGCATTTATTTGTTGCTTCATCAAAATTACACTTGATAGGGCTTTGATAAAGGGCTGGATTAAGGAGCAATGGAAAACAAAAGTCCATACAAGGTTTTTGCCAAAATGATTCCTTTTGGTAGCTTTTTCAAATGAAGAAGCAAAGATATGGGTCACAGAAGGCGACATGTGGTTCATGAATGATTATCCGTTATACATGCAGCCATGGAGTCAAAACTTTGAATTGATAAAAATGAGGCCATATGACTAGCCCGTTTGGATAAGACTATACAATCTCTCAATGGAGTACTGGACTAAAGAATGTTTTGTAAAAATTGGCCACTCTACGGGCTCCCTAATGGAAATCGACATGAGTATCTTGGATGGTAAAATACAAACACGCTAGAATGAAAGTTGTGAAAATTGATACCATACCTAAGAAAATCTATCTTCTGGTGGATGGGGTTCGTCGGTTTCAAGAGATTGAAGTAGAAGATACAAAATGGTTCTACCTCATTTTCGATGCCCGAGATCACAAGGAGGCAGAGTGCGTTAGAGAAATGAAGAGGGTTTTGAGGAAGACAAAATAGGAGGATCTTCCCCTATTGTGCACAGGCCCACTCCTGATGCCTCTGAAGAGGAGAAAAATCAACTAAGTGATGTCCCAAGGGTGGGATGGAGCATGTTGAAAATCCACCTAAGGTATCAAAAGGTGAGAAGCAATCAGATGATTTATAGCCAAAGACCCCTCTTCAGGGGAAGAGTAATGATCATGAGAAAATTGAGGTTGTCGAGGTCGCTTCTCTGGCAAGTGATGAGTTAGATTCAAACATTGACCCGGATGATACACTAAACATTATGGAGGATAGATGCATATCTCAATCAGCTACAAACCAATTGGGTGTGGGAAAAATTGGCACATCTGGGAATACCAGTACAATGAAATCCTTCAAACAATTGAGGGAAGAGGAGGTTGCTACAAAGAAATTCCCCAACATCACTAAATTTCTAAGTACCAAGGGAAGAAGCCCTTCCGTTGGGAAAAAATGAAGATAAAAACATGGAATGTCAGGGGACTAACAACTCCTGACAAGCAATGCCTTGTTAGGAATCAACTACAGAAAAGCACATACAACATCATATTGCTACAAGAAACCAAGCTCACAGGAGAGGAAGGGAAGAAGTTTTTGAATTATTTCTGGCTCTAGAATGGCTTTTTATAGGACTCATTTAGTAAGGCAGGAGGATTAGGACTAATGTGGAAAGAAGCTAGGATTAGGATTAGCACATACAACATCATATTGCTACAAAATTCTTCGAGTCGCATTGGACCTTTGTGGGGGCTGAATTTTGGAAGCTAGTGGAAGATTTTTGCAAGACTAAGAGTTTTGTGAAGGATTTGAACAATTCGGTGATTGTCTTGGTCCCTAAAAACCAAATTGCAAGTCATTTAGTGACTACATGCCCATTTCTCTTTGCAATACGTTATATAAGGTCATAGCTAAAGTACTTGCCAACAAACTCAAATTGGAGTTGGGGAAAATAGTATCTAGAGAGCATAATGGATTTGTCCCTAGTCGACAAATCACTGATTGTATCCTGCTTCGTTTAGAGGTGGTGCATACACTCAATAAAAATAATCATGCAGGGATGTTGATCAATTTGGACGTATGTAAGTCATACAATAAATTTTCATGGGGCTTCATAGTGAAAGTAGTGGGGGGGTTGGGATTTAATACCCACTGGTGCGAACTCATATACTATTGCATCTCCTTTGTGTGTTTTTTAGTTTTAGTAAATGGGACACTACATGGCTTCTTTTAGGCCACCAATGGACTCAGATAGGGTGACCCCATATCACCATTCCTATTCATAATTATGGTTGAATCCTTAAGCCGTGCCATAAAAAATAGTTGCCAACGGTTGGAATGGAAGAGGGTGCAGGTGGCTCCAAATGTGGAACCAGTCACCCATACACAATTTGCTGATGAAACTACCTTTTTAGGTGAGGCAAGTATAAGGGAGGATAGATCAATCAAAAGGGTATTGGATGATTACAAAAAAAAATCAGGCCAAAAAATGAACAAGAAGAAATCATGTATATATTTTTTCTATACAAGGCTATCACTACAACTGGCTATTACTGGAATACTGGGCTTTCAAGGGGGGGAATTTCCAGGAAAATTCTTAGGGGTGAATATTTTTTATGGCACGTGAAAAGCAAAGCATTGGGATGAAGTGGTTGGAAAATGCAAAAAAAAGGCAATGGTGTGTGATGAGCCCAAAGTATGATCATAATTTTGGTATCATGGTGTACTTTTAATACCCTTACTTTTTTTGTTCATGGTTGTTTAAACTCTTTAAAAACCTTTTATTGGGGATATCCTGTAGTAATACACTTTTATATTCCTGCAGCCTATCATGTTGATATGTCTATATTTACTACCCTATTTGACTTCCCAAATGACTGGTATAACGCATGTAGTTTTTGAATGATGAAGTAAATTTGATATGTGATTAATAAATGAATATTGTGTAAGTTGCCATGCATGTTTCCGTTCACTTATGTTGCCTTGTGTTTCACAGGTTGTTGAAGAAAGTATGAACGAGTCAAGCGCAGCTGATCTCATCCTTCCAGTAAAGTCCATTTCCTGCACGACTTCGAGGAAGTTATTCTGGCAAACACTCTTTGACCGAAATTGTTGGGAAGGAATTTAAATATCAATTAATTTGGAAAGAGTGGAATGCTGAATTCTCTCTGAATCGTGTTGAGCGGATAAGTTCATTTATTTAGTTTGTTCCTCAATTCCAGGATACATTTACATCCACGTCTTTCTCTGTTAGGGTTAGTTAGTTGTTTTCCTAATTTAAATAAGTGTTCCTCCTGCGCGAGTGAGAAAGCATAACGAGATAGAAAGGATATCATGTAAAAGTTAGTATGATAATAAAAAGCAGAGTATGTATGACAAGAGATAGAGTTTTGTGTTAGTTTTCATATGAATAGAACAATGTACACTATTCTAAGTTTATGAATAAAATTTGATGAAGTTCTGAGTTCAATACTGGCATAAGTAGTTGATGCTTGCTAAGGGGGCACACTTAGTAAGTATCTGTAGTTAGTTAGTTAGTCGTTCATTTTCTATTGATCATAAATTAGATTTAATTTTTGAAGTTTCTGTGCAAACTCAGTCTTATATTGTTCCTACAGCATCGAGAATCCATCCCTATGTCTATTCCTGTAGCATAAGGCCAGTTCATAGTTTGTTTCTCAGTCGTAGCTGTTATGATTTCTGCTTTGGTTAAATTATGGTTGAGTTTAGAGAACTTTGCATTACCTTCTTGTAATGTAGGTAGAATTCTTTCCAAGTATTTATTTTCAATAGGTTGTGACTGAAACTAGTTCTTAGTGCACATACAGTGCCGCTCCATTTCAAGTATACGTTCCCTGGTTTGACAAGTAAATGAATGACCATGAAAAGATATTAGTCACCTACTAGAATGTCCAATTCCCAGGATAGGTTTTGCCGTGATTTTCATATCCTTTTGTGGGCATGACCATTTTTGGCGCCATTGTCGGGGATGGTGTCAAGCTAAGAACATGTCAAAAGTCATTTTTAGCAGTAGTTTAGTTTGTTATTCAAGAATTTTCAAAATCCTTCAATTCACCATTCATTCTATTGCATGCATAGAAGAAGAGACGCTCTAGGAAGGTTCCTTCTTGAAAACTTGTTTGTTGAATTGCCATTTGACCCAGCTAACGAAGAACCTGAAGAATATCCATTTGCCCTGATACTTCAGCAAGCAAATATGGCATGTAATCCACCTAATCCACCTCCTACTTTTGAGTTTCCCATTGTTGCCCAGCAAGATACTGATAACCTTAAAAATATTCCTTCTTCATTACTTCCCAAGTTCTATGGCCTAGTTACGGAGGACCCAGAAACTTTCTTGTTTGAGTTTGATATCCTCTGTCATAGCTATGATTACACTTCAGATGCTCACAGGCTAAAGTTGTTCCCTTCCACTTTGAAGGAAGGATCCCTTAGATGGTTCATGAGTTTGGGAAGAGGTGTTGTTGATAGTTGGACAGCCATGCAAACAAAATTCTTTGAGAAATACAAGGAATATTGTAAGAGTGGTAGTAAGGGATATGATATATTTAGAATTCAACAAAATGAGGATGAAAGCCTGGAAGACTATATCTCAAGATTCTTGTTTTCCCTAAAAATAATTCAGACCATACTCTCAATGAAGAATCTCAGAAACTACTTTTTCTAAGGGGAATCAGTGATACCTGTATAGATGCCCTAGACCTGATGGGAGGAGGTGATATAACTCAACTGCCTTGGGATGATATCAAGAAAATATGTCTCAACTACTCTTGAGCAATTGTTAAGAAGGGTAGAGGTCATCAAGCCACAGTGGGAAATTCCTCTACTAATGGAGTTTCACAGATGGAGATCACAAATTTGCTGTCAGATTTCAAGTAGGATATCATAAACAACATGGCTACAGAGTTGGATACTATGCAAGCTCAGAAGAAACATGAGGAAGCTAAAGCAATCTTGGCTGAGTTCTGTCCACATTGCAGACAAAAGAAACGCTACTGCAAATGCAAGATGGTGGCTAACTTAGAGGCTAAGCAACTACCTACTGACTTTAAGATGGTAGAAAGTGATGATAACCAAGTATTCTTCATTGTACAAAGATGACCATGGGATCAAAGACAAGGTATGCCTCAAGATCCTTTGACTTTTGGTAATCCTTATTCTAATTATAATAACCAGTGGCAACCTACATATGGCCCATCACAACTTTGGAATATTTCTCAACCTCACTGGCCTAGCTATCAAAATCCTTAATGGCAATCTCCTCAAGGAGGTTGGCAGCAGCCACAAGGACAATGGACTCCACCCCCAGGTAACTGGCAGTAGAACCCTCAATGGAGAAGTCTATAGCAATGGCAGAACCAATCCCCTACCTTCCTGCATCCTCAACAGCCACAACCACAGGCCCTCATGCCACCTCCTCCAGCACCTGCAACAAATACTGGCCCTCCAAAACAAATGCCTATACTTGCTCAATCATTTCCAAATCCTAATAATAAGCAGCAGTAGCAACAACAACCTATGTATTCTGCATAAGTCAATTAGTATCCAGCTTATGCCCTGAATATTCATGATATCCATCTTTGATTTGGAACCACACTTCCTACTCCAAAACCACCTGTAATTACAGAGATTCTAGACTCTGCCTCTGAACAACTAACTGATACTGTAGAACATATACGTGTATCAAATACTGTCTCTAAGGAGCCTGTCCTGTAGCATCAGACCAAACCACCTTTTCCTCAGAGATTGCAAATTACTACATCAAATTCTATGGAAGAGCCTACCTTTGATATTTTGGATTAGTTGAAGAATGTACACATTCAAATACCCCTTTTTCAAGCCATTAAGGAGGCCTGTTTGAAGAAACTAGGAAGAAAGAAAAAGGACCCCCAAACTATCCATGTTTTAAGATAGTTGGCAGATATTATGTTAGGGAAGGTAGTCATTCAAAAATATACTGACCCTAGGAGTCTTATGGTACAAATAAATATTAATGGCCAAATAATAAAGAATGTTTTGATTGACCTTGGTGCAGCCATCAATGTAATGACCAAGAATACAATGGAGTATTTGAATATTGTAAACATCCGGTCTACACCTACTATCCTACAGCTTGCTGATAGTTCCACAATAAAACTTGATGGAATGGTAGAAGATGTTATTGTCATCCTTGAGTCTTGGGAATACCCAACATATTTTACTATATTGTCCACTAAGGCCACTTTGGGAGGATATCCTATCATCCTAGGAAGACCATGGTTAGCCATAGTTGATGCTTTTATAGGATGTCATTCTGGAGACATGACAATTTCTGATGGTCAGTCAAGAAATAAATTGGCTTTATACCCACCTGCTCAGCCTTAGCCAAATTTGTCTCAACCAATTTGGACAGATTTAGGAGAGGAAACTGAAGAAGTCAATTCATTGGCTCAACTAATGATGCTGCAAACTAATCCATTTTTCCAACTTTAGAGTGAGGATGACCTGCTTTTCAATATTTTGCAGTCCAATCCTGGTCCGAGTAGCCCATATGCTGTAGATAGCAGTCTTCAGTAGTGTTTCCTGCAACAACTGAATTCTAAGAACATGTCACCTGAATCTCCTGCCATTTATCAAAATTTGCTTCCATATGAAATACAGACACCACCATTATTAGTAGCCTCCATGAATGATCTTATCAAACAAATAGAAGTATCTCCAGGTCATTATCTGAATATCAATAATAAGCTGTGTCAATCTCAACAAGCTGCCCTAGTCACAATGTTGCAAGAACAATACAGAGCTTTTGCATGGGACTATGGGGATATGAAGGGAATAGACCCTCAACTTTGTACTCATAGGATCTATATTAAGGAAGACTGTTCACCTGTCAGGCAGCCTCAAAGAAGGATAAATTTGATACTTAGGGAAATAGTTAAAACAGAGCTTCAAAAATTGCTTGATGTTGGTTTTATCTTCCCCATTTCAGACAGTCAATGGGTGTCTCCACTGGTGATTGTTCCTAAAAAAGGTGGAAAATGGAGAGTTTGTGTGGACTACAGGGAACTGAACACAAGAACTAAAAATGATCATTTTCCATTGCCATTTGTTTGCCAAGTATTATACTCATTGTCTGGGAAAAAGTATTTCTCCTTTTTGGATGGATATAGTGGCTATAATCAAATAAGAATCACCCATGAAGATAAAGACAAAACAAATTTTACCAGTCCATAGGGCACTTTTGCCTACTCTGTCTTACCTTTTGGACTGTGTAATGCACCTGAAACATTCCAAAGGGCAGTGATAAGTATTTTTGCTGATATTTCTCATGATTCTATGGAAATCTATATGGATGACTTCACTGTTTATGGAGTCACTTAGGAAGAAGCATTAGCCAATTTGGAAAAAGTGTTGAAAAGATGTCAAGAATAGAATTTGTCTTTGAATAGTGAGAAATGCTTCATGATGATGCAAGAGGGAATTGTTTTAGGCCATCATATCTCTCAAGCAGGAATTTAGGTTGATCCTACAAAAATAAAAGTTATTCTAACTTTGCCAACACCTACAAAACAAAAGGATGTTAGAAGCTTCCTAGGACATGCTGGATATTATAGAAGATTCATCAAAGATTTTAGCGAGATAGCCAATCCACTATATGCCTTATTGACTAAGGATTCTGAATTTAGTTGGACTGAAGCTTATGAAAAATCTTTCCTACAGCTTAAGAATTTACTTACTAAGGCACCTGTTCTTCAAGGACCAAAGTGGAGTTTGTATTTCCATATACACACAGACGCTTCTGATTATGCAATAGGGGCAGTTTTAGGACAAAAAGAGGATTCTATTGAGCATGCTATATATTTTATTAGCAAAAACTTGCAAGGTCTTGAATTAAATTATACTGTCACAGAAAAAGAATTGTTAGCAGTTGTGTATACTTTAAAAAAATTCTGACACTATGTCACTGGTTACCAAGTATTTGTTCATACAGACTATGCAGCAATAAGGTACCTCATGAATAAGCCTGCCATATCTTGCATATTAGCAAGATGGCTCCTATTGTTGCAGGAATTTGATATCACAATCATTGATAAACCAGGATGGGCTAATGTAGTGGCTGATTTCTTATCAAGGCTTCAAACGACTACACCTAGCACACCAGAGGTAATTGATGATAGATTTCCTAATGAACATCTATTTTTCATTGCTGCTCGCACCCCATGGTATGCAGATATTTCAAATTACTTGGCAGTCAACCAGATTCCAGCCCATTTTTCCCCAAAGGAAAAATAATTATTGGTGGAGAAAAGTTTTAACTTTTCATGGATTACAGATTATTTATTCTATACAAGACTTGACCAAGTCATGAGAAGATGTGTAAGGGAAGATGAAACCTATGACATCCTACATGCTTGTCATGATGAGCCATGCGGTGGGCACTTTGCAGCCAAAAGAACATCTATGAAGGTGCTTGCTACTGGATACTATTGGCCTACACTACACAGAGATGTTGCAGCCTATACCAGGAAATGTGACAGATGTTAACGCATGGGAAGACCAACAAGGTATGATGAAATGCCCCTGTATCCTCAAGTGGTAGTCAGTCCCTTTGATAAGTGGGGCATGAATTTTGTTGGACCTATTGATCCTCCATCCAATGGGAAATCATATATTTTAGTTTGTACTGATTATGTAACCAAATGGGTGGAATTGAAAGCAATGACTCATGCCCATGACAACAAGGTTACTGAATTCATGTATGAGCAGATCTTTACTCGGTTTGGAGTCCCAAGGGAACTTGTCATAGATCAAGGAGCTTAATTTACATCCAATTTAATCAATGCACTAATAAATGATTACAAGATCCGCCACAGGAAGTCTAGCCCCTATCACCCTCAAGCCAATGGTCAGGAAGAAGTTACCAACAGAGAAATTGAGGCGATACTTACAAAGACAGTTCAGCTACACAAGAAATATTAGAGCAATTGACTTCCTAAAGCCGTCTGGGCCTATAGGACAATGTGGAAGACAACTACATGGTTTACTCCTTTTGAATTACTCTATGGAAAGACTACCATGTTGCCAATCGAATTTGAGCACAAGACCTTGAGGACTACTTTAGAGATTAATATTGACATTTCTGAAGCCAAAAAGGAATGACTCTTGCAGCTGAATGTGCTAGATGAAATTAGAAAAGCAGCCTTGCAACATACTAAAATCATACAGCAGCAAAGGAAAAGTGGCATGACCGACATATCAAAACTATGCAATTCTCTGCCGGTGATTGGGCGCTGCTCTATGATTCGAGGTATAAAGAAAATCAAGGTAAACTCACCACCTAATGGCTTGGCCCATATGAAATTGAGAATGTATTTGATAATGGTTCAGTTTAATTAGTCACAATTGATCCTGTTCGATTCAAGCTACTGGTTAATGGACACCGTCTTCGATTGTATTGTAAGCCAGTCTCAAAAGAAGAATTCATGCAGCAGTTTGTTCAGGATCCTACCACTAATCTTCCTACAGCAAAAGACTTTAGCCTTTCTCTTGCAGCTTCACCATAATGTTACAATGCATGCTCATAATAAAAGTTTTTTTTTTAAGGAAACCCTTTTTTTTCGTTCCCACTCATCACCACATCTCACTTCCTTATCTTCCATCCCATCCATCCGTTTCATCCATGCATCTCATCCGTCCATGTCACCCATCCACCTCATTCATTCACACCACCCTTAATTATGATTTCACTACCAACTATCATCTCATGTTGAAGCTGTCATCTTTCTTAGCACGTACGCGCATTTATTGAAAGGTACGCGATATCTTTTGTTGTCGCATCATTGATTTATTTCATTTTATTCATTTACTACTATGTCTATATTAGTCATTATTGCCCGATCTCCGCCTATTCTTTAGTACATGTGTGGACACATGTCATATTTTAAGTAGGGGGAGGGATAATCCATTTCACTTATGCTGCTGTCACAATTGTTCTGATATTTTTTTTATTATTTTCTTGTACTTTCCAAATATGATTGCATGTTTCCATCCTAAATCAAAATTAAAACTACTTGTTTAAGTAGTTGTAACAATTATTACATGAAAATATCTTTTGAGTTCATTCTTGGAAAAGAAGAGAAAGTGATGGTAGGACAGAAAGAGTAGAGCAGAAAAGTTTTCTTTGGATTTTCAGAAAAGAGTTTAAGTTTCAGCTGAGAAAATTATGAATATGGGTGGTCAACTGGTAAGACATGAGCCTGTAGCTCATGAGATATTGACACAGAATCCTCAAACATTTCAAGCATTTAGCCTCTGTGGTTGGTTGAACTAGTTTTTGAGGTTAGATACTTTCAATGAGGAAGCTGCAGGCAAACTTTTAAGAACCCTTTCTGAAAGAGAGGCTACAGTATGGGGTTTAATAGTAGCTATAACTGAGGAACGAATTGCAGAGGTAACCAGGCTTCCAGCTGTAGGAGAGATTTTTTCTTCAAATTTTGTTTCTGCTAGGGTAGAATTTGCAGTACCAACTGATGGATCCTTGGAGATCTCTAAGTAAGGATGCAAGCGAGTGACGTTGCCTCCCCCATATCTAGAATATGTTGCTTTTATAATCAGGTACTTAACATGTGAAGGTCATTTTTCTTACCTACATTTCTACCATTTTAAATTTTTGAGTCATATGAAGCATGGGTTAGCTGTTAATGTCCCAAAATTTTTGTTAAATCTTTTGAAGCAATGCGCCCATGAAACCCAGACAGGGAGGGATAATTCTATTGCCCATCATGCCCTTATTAAACTGTTGATTGAACACTCTTTGAAGGATGTGTCACCTCTTTCCTGGCAAGAATTTGTTGCCCAAAAGAGCCTGCAACTTCCAGAATCCCCTAGGGCACTTGCTCCACGGCCTAAGAAAAAGAAAGAGAAAATAGCATCTACCAGTAGGGAAGCAGGGCAAGGGTCATCTACTTCTGTAGCACCTAGTCCTGCAGTGTTCACACCAGAGTCCTCTGCCCGGGTGCAAACTAGGTCTGCCAATAGGAGAGAAAAAGGAAAAACAGAGGTAAGAGAGTCATCTAGGGCAGAACAAACCCCAGAATCTGACCCTCATCCTCAGAAAAGGAAATGCTCTACTCTTGCAGCACCTTCTCCTACAACAATTTCTCCTATAGCAATGCATGTTGCCACCACAAGTTCACCATCATCTTCTGATAAGGTAGAGCCCTCTAGGAAATTCAGAAAGAGGAAAGCTACGAGAGCACCTCCGGCAGCTGCAACATTGCCAAGAAGAGTTTCAACAAGAAAACAATGTAAAGTCTCCCCTACTTCACCTCAACCTGAAGTTATCATAATTTTAGAGGAATTTGTAGGTTCTGAACATAATGTCTCTCAGGATGTATCTGAGAATGCTGTACAGATTCCATTTGTTATTTCTGAAGAAGAACAAATTGAGACAAGGGAAGTTGAGCATAATGAAAGGGGCGTACCAAGTCTCAATGACTTGGCTGTTGCGGCTATGCAGATTTCAGAGGAAGCATAGTCTTCTCCACTATAGCAACATGAATTCATCCTGTAGCAAGGGGAAGAACAACTTGAATAATTGGAAGTGGCCAATGAAGCTTCATTACCCCCTGAAACTTGTCAAGCCATGGTTGTCTACAAAAAGAAATTTTTGATTGAATTCTTGGAATATCTTAGAAACACACAGAGACTGGTCACATTGTAGACCTTGAGTTTCCGCCACCTAGCCAAGACTGAAATGCAACAAAGTCTTTGGGAGGAAGAAAAGAATAAACTCAAAAGAGACATTAAAAGGAAGAAACAGGAAATTCAGGAGTTAAAGGAGAACATGAATGAAATGATGACAATAACTGGTAAGATTATGGAGTGTAGACCACCGCCTAGAGTTTATGATCTGTGTCTCAAGGAACAATTTTTGTGGTTCCAGTTAATGAGAATTTCTAGGAATCTAGATCCTGTTATTCATATTGCTAAATAATTCTATGATGCATACCAGGCAGCTCCTAATTGGCTAAGGAATTCTTTGTGCGAATTTTATTTGCATGGCTTTATAATTCCCTCTGAAATAAAGTGGAATCCATTTCTATACATTGGTGACATTCACTTAAGATCACTCATGTCTTGGGTGGCAAACGAAGCTAATTATGGCAGGAAATTGGAAGCATATGAAGAAGTCGAAAGGGATGAGCCTATTCCATTGCACCCTGAGAGTTTAGACCCCTATACAATGTTGAAAACCTGGCTTACTATGGCATATGGCCATAATAATAATACAGTCAGGATGAAAATATTTGATCTCAGAAAATAGGTGTATGATGAGTTTCAAGAACAGACATACTCATTTTGGAAGCTGTCATACTCCAGAATTGAGAAGAGATGGGAGAGATTGACTGTTGGGTTAAAAAGGTTTGAGCCTCATAGTCCCCTAAATTTTACGGCAACTCTCAAAAGATCAAATAGATACATACAGTTGGGCCTTCAAAAGAGGTTTGAATTGTGGTTGCCCTTGAAATTTAGACCTCCTGGGTTGATGTGGCCTCTTTATCCGTACCGAGCTACAAATATTAATGAAGATACAGAAGCTCGTAGGTATGAAAGGTGGCAGAGTTTCAAAGGTTTTTATTATAAATTCAGAACTTCATTTCAGGGTCATGCCTCAACCATTGATTTCAAAGAGACCACCAGAAAGTTTAATGCTAGAGGAACAACATCAGGTTAAGTAGGCGGCAAATGATGAGCCCAAAGTATGCTCATAATTTGGGTATCATGGTGTACTTTTAATACCCTTACTTTTGTTGTTCATGGTTGTTTAAACTCTTTAGAAACCTTTTATTGGGGGATATCCTGTAGCAATACACTTTTATATTTCTGCAGCCTATCATGTTGATATGTCTATATTTATTACCCTGTTTGACTTCCCAAATGACTGATATAATGCATGTAGTTTTTGAATGATGAAGTAAATTTGATATGTGATTAATAAATGAATATCATGTAAGTTTCCATGCATGTTTCCGTTCGCTTCTGTTGCCTTGTGTTTCGCAGGTTGTTGAAGAAAGTATGAACGAGTCAAGTGCAGCTGATCTCGGCCTTGCAGTAAAGTCAATTTCCTGCACGACTTCGAGGAAGTTATTCTGGCAAAGACTCTTTGACTGAAATTGTTGGGAAGGAATTTAAATGTTAATTAATTTGGAAAAAGTGGAATGTTGAATTCTCTCTGAATCGTGTTGAGTGGATAAGTTCATTTATTTAGTCTATTCCTCAATTCCAGGATACTTTTACATCCACGTCTTTCTCTGTTAGGGTTAGTTAGTTAGTTGTTTTCCTAATTTAAATAAGTGTTCCTCCTACGCGAGTGAGAAAGTATAACGAGATAGAAAGGATATCATGTAAAAGTTAGTATGATAATAAAAAGTAGAGTATGTATGACAAGAGGTAGAGTTTTGTGTTAGTTTTCATATGAACAAAACAATGTACACCATTATGAGTTTATGAATAAAATTTGATGAAGTTTTGAGTTCAATACTGGCATAAGTAGTCGATGCTTGCTAAGGGGGCCCACTTAGTAAGTATTTGTAGTTAGTTAGTTAGTCATTCATTTTCTGTTGATCATAAGTTAGATTTCATTTTTGAAGTTTCTGTGCAAACTCAGTATTATATTATTCCTGCAGCATTGGGAATCCATCCCTGTGTATGTTCATAGTTTGTTTCTTGGTCATAGCTATTATTATTTCTGCTTTGGTTAAATTATGGTTGAGTTTAGAGAACTTTGTATTACCTTCCTGTAACGTAGGTAGAATTATTTTGAATTATTTATTTTTGATAGGTTGTGACTGAAACTGGTTCTTAGTGCACATACAGTGCCGCTCCATTTCAAGTATACGTTCCCTGATTTGACAAGTAAATGAACGACCATGAAAAGATATTAGTCGCCTGTTGGAATGTCCAATTCCCAGGATAGGTTTTGTCGTGATTTTCATATCCTTTTGTGGGCACGACCAGTGTGGAAGAATAGTTGGCTCACTTTTTCTGGAATAATAACAATGAATGAGGTGGTTTCTTTCACAATCCCATTATATATTATGTCATGTTTTGAAGTTCTCGTGAAGGTTGAGGAAGACATGGAAATATTTTTGAAGAAGTTCCTATGGGAAGGCTCCAAGAATGAAAAGAGAATACCACTCATAGGTTGGGATACAACATGTAAAGAAAAAGGGGATGGCCGGGCTAGTTTGCAAAAGATTAGGCTCCAAAATATTGCCTTAGGAGCCAAATTGATATGGAAGATGTACAAGTTTCAGAAAAAGAAGTGGTGTTAGATACTACAATACAAGTATCTGGATAATGGGGAGCCTTCTAGAATTTTAACAGTTGCCATAAAATTTTGGAAGAGATGTTTGAGCTGGATTAGTATTATGATAGGCTATAGAAGGTTCACAGAACCAAGGTGGTAGAGTATGTGTGTAAAGATTAAGGTCTGATTGGCGGTCAATACAAATGGAAAGAAGTGGATTTCATGTCGTTAATGCAAGAAGCTAAAGAGGCTATAGCATGGGAACTTTTTAATAGGTCAATTAACTTGCGTAATCAAGAAGACACAATTATTTGGTGTGTGGGTACATCTGGGGAATACTCAACCAAACTTGGATACCATAGCCAAATAACACTTAGTGAAGAGAAGTCATGGATGGATAATCTCTATTGGAAGAGGGAAGTGTTGTTGAAGGATGGTGCTTTCCTTTGGGTGGCCCTTCACCAGCAGTGTCTTACAGGACAAAGATTAAAAAGAATTGGGAAGGCCTGTCACAATGCGCATTATGTGAACAGGAGGAGGAAAGTGTGGATCATCTACTTCTCAATTGTCCCATGGCTACCTCATGTTGGGATTGGCTACTGGTGGCCTTTCGACTCTAGGGACCACAATAGGTGAAGCTTTGGAAGTTTATGAATAGCTGGACGATTGCAAATAAGAGTGGATATTGGCACCATCATTGGTCGTATGGCATTTTTAGAAAGAGAGGAATGCACGCATCTTCAAAAATGAATTTCTTAGCAGTGATCTTATAGCAAAGATTCAGGGTACCATCACTGAGACAACAAACAATATAAATAATGATGGTACCAAGGGTAGGTTCACAAGATGGGATGAGGAAATCCAGAAGGTGTGGCCTGATCTCAAAACACCTAATCCCTCGGCCCTAGGGTTGGATAAGGTTGATAGGAAGGTAGTGAATTGGCTGCAACCAATGAGATTAGAATGGAAATTGAACTTCGACTGGGCTACCAAAGGTAACCGTGGGCGGGTTGGTGTTGGATGCATAATCAAAGACAAGTGTGGTCAATGTGTGTGGGCAGTGTCAAAATGTTTGGGCATTCGATCCAACAACATGGCCAAGATCGATGCCTTGGTGTTAGGCTTGGAGTTATGCATATAAAAATGTATAGATATTGTGGAATAGAAGGTGACTCACAAATCTATATTCAAGCAATTTTCTTAGGGAAGTCACCAAGTTGGAAAATGGACAATTGGATTGGTAAGATTAAAATATTGCTTGGTAAGTTGAATCGCTTCACCATTAGCCATGTGTATAGGGAGGCTAATAGAGAATTTGATTTTTTGGCAAATTACTATGTATCCCAAGACGATCTGGTACTTATTGATTCATCCACGAAAAGGTGGTCGAGGGTGCAAGCTATTTTAGAACAAGAAAATTTTGGACAATGAGGTGACTAGCCTAGCATAATTTTGGGCCCATGAAGGAGTGTCAATATTTTTGACTCACATGCTTGTTGATGGTGTTTTTATGCACTTCTCAACACAGGCAGTGCGTAGGTGCACTACCTCTCTTGAAAGACAATCTCCCACAATCGAATTACAGAACACTATCCCAAGGTCTCTCAGATGTCAGGTCATGACAATGCTTAGATACCTCAGTAGTTTGATGTGATTTGTTGGAATCACAAGGCGGTCTTACAGAAAATACAAAGTGTGGACATAAAGTATGAAGTTGGATCTTTGAAAAGGAGCCCTTAGGATGAAGGCAGTTATATGTGGGCTGTAGGCTCAAACAACAATCTTGGACTCTATTTAGTTGTTGGATTTGGCTTTACAATGTGCAATGAACCTTGGTATTGTTCAGTTTCTAAAAAAGGGGGAAAAGAGCAAAGGGGAAGAAAAGTTCCTAAGTCTGAAGCTTGCAATGAATAGTGACAATGGAGTTCCTGCAATGGACAATTCCTTAAAACAATATCCCACTTAACCAGGGATTTCACAGTATCATGAAAATTGTGCTATCTTCTAAGGGCTGCAGATATTTCATCCTTCATCCACCACATACATGCATGAATTAAAGATAAATGTTTGGGGCAGCTTCAAATCAAGTCCAGGCTAACTTTGCATAGCTATCTACCTTCAGCAAATAGCAAAAATTATGGACTAAGGGAATCATCAACAAAGCAGAAATTTTCACAATCAGCCAACAGCATTCCTAAGATTTATCCAAATAAAATGAACAGCTAACTAAACAGCAAAGAGATCTAAGTCAAGCATCTAATTATTGGAGAAATGAATCAAATAACATGAGAGAAATCAAGGAAATACACCAAGTCAATGATATTTCTTATAAATTTATGTAGCATGCATTTACAACAACTCAACTCTCACTTTTGCAAATGAGGGGAGTGCCCTATTTATAGTTTTCCAAAAGCTAAATGAATGGCCAAGATTCATTACAATTGTGTGGCCAAGATTCATTACAAAATAGGGTTTCACCTACCCCCAAATAGATTTACAATTTAAAAATATTTTTTGTCCCTTCTCTATTTTGTCATCTAGTGGATGACACTATTGCTCTTTCGTCCTGTAGCTAATTGTTGTTTCCTTGGCTGTAGCTACTCTTTAGGGAGGTCTTCTTCCTTGGCTGGGCTATCCTCTTGCTCCTTAGAGGCTACGTGCTCTATATACTTGAGGATGACTGCTTGGAGCTTGTCGATCTCGAGGATCTCGCATCTTAAAGCCTGATAGCTCAATTCTTTAGCGTTATCTTTCAGCCACTTCCAATCCTCGTCATACTTCGAGCCCTGATCTCTGAATAGCTCCGATCGATCGAAGGCACGGGCAGCAAAACTTAGGAATTCCATGGTGATTTCTCCGGCTGTCCCGTCCTTCATCTTCTTCTCAAAGTATGGCTTGATCTTTTTTGCATCCATTTGCACCGTGGGCATGTCATAGCCCGTCATCAACTTGAGGTACTCGGCACATTCCACTCGGATTTCTTTAATCCATTCGATATCTGGATCCACTCTGTTCAGGATTTTCTCTAACCTCTCCTTCCGATTGATGAGGTCTTTGCACCACACATCCACCAGCCAATGATCCTCCGTTTTCAGCTCTAGCTTCTCCTCCCATGTATTCTCCGGCATCTGAAGGATGGCTTCAATTCTCGGGAGGTTGGAGTCGTATGTTGCAGGGAAATTGGTGCAGAGTTTCTTCGTGCTCTCCAAAGACTAGATCAGGTCCAAGAACTTGTTGGCTGTCCGCACAGCCCTACTGATTCCCATGTTTCTGATGTATACAACCGGTTGGAACCAATTCTTAGTGGTCTTTTCCAAGTTCTTCCTTCTTTCCATCTTGTCAATCTGTTCCTTGGAGAGCAACTGTGGCACGGCTGTGGAGGTGGTGGGCAGGTCGTCCACTGAGGACCACTGCTGAATATAGTCAGTTAGGGCAGCAACCTGTGCTTTGAGTTCATCCTTGGTGACCTTGTCCTGCTTCATCAGATGTACCACTGTGGCCACCGACTCTTCCAAATGTTCAACCTTTTTCTCTCTAGTCGCTATCCCTAGGTCAATGGTGGAGATATTGTAGCTCACCCCAGTTTGGCCAACTGTAGGCGTGGCAACTTGCGCTGCTCGGGAGTCAGAAGCGTCCATCGTTATCTTGGAACGAACCTTAGGCTTCTTCTCCTTCTTTGTTGTGGTCAGGGATCGAGCCAAGATGGCCTCCAATCTCGCCCTTGGGTCTTTCAGCACTGGGGTAGCCTTCTCCAACTGTTTCTCCAACCAATCGGGCATGGCAGATTTATCCTTGGGTGCATCATGGCTGCCCTCACCCTTTTCAGTTAGAGGCAAGACTTCTGCCTCCTTTTCCTTTTGGGGCTCTTCCTTTTCCTTGGTAGCTTCCTCCTCCTCTTCGTCGGAGTCCTGAATGAATACAAGGCACTTGACTGGCATCTTGGTGGACAACATCTGGGTGGGATCTTCTTCTTACGCTGCCTCCTCTTCTTTCTTCTCCTCAGTAGCCTCAGCCCCGGGGCTCTTCACAACATGGGTCTTGGCCTCAGATAAATCCTTCAACGACTGCTCTTCTGGTGGCTGCCCCTCTTCACCAAGTGGTGACTTTTCTGCCTCCTCCCCAACATCCATTGGCTACTAAGCTGACTCCTCCTCAATGTCCTCATCGAAAGTTTGGATAATCTCTTTGGCACCTGAGCCATCCTCTTCATCTCCGCTCTCGGAAGAGCCTTTCTTTTCCTCCTCATAGGCCACCTTGTCGATGGTTCGATGCTCGTACTCGGGGTGCTCATGATATTCATCGGCCTTTTCCTCCATAGACCTTGAGGCCTCCTGCTCTTGCTCCTCCAACTCTTTCGAAATCTGCATTGTGGCCTCCATGGCTGGCGGCCCTGTTGGCGGTTGTGAAGGCTAAGCTGTTGCGAGGGCTTGGGCAAGGGCTGCTTGGAGTGCGGGGTCCATTAGGATCTGTGAGAGCTCAGGGGGAAGACTCTGCATGTGCCTTGCAAGGGCCTCGGGCATAGTGGCAAGGGGAACAGGCGACGCTATGGTTGCCAGGGTTAGTGATGTAATGGGCAACATAGCAGCAGAAGAGGAAGGGGGAGTGGTCATGCCAGAAGAGGAGTCGACATCAATTATTGGCCCGGCCGGGGGTGAGGGAGCAAGATGGACAGAAATGTCCACCGCTGGCAGGGAAGCGACAACTGCAGCGAGAGAGGTGGGTGGCACGGGAGGGGTAGGGAGAAGCAAGGTAGGCTGCAATTCTGTCGTAGCCACTGTCTATTTGAGCCTTTTGGGAGATGAGCTTCCCGTTTCTTTCGTTGCTTGCTCTTTGGGGTTCGTAGAATGTGTTGTCTCTGTTCCTTTCCTCTTTTGAGACCTAGTGACGGGGGGGAGACTTGGAAGTCTCACCAGCTGATGTGGTGGCAGCAACGTCCTCCGTAACACTTGGATCGCTCTTGAGCACCTCATATGTTAGGACCACTCCTTGTTGTTTCAGTTGCGCCACCTACTCGTCGACCCACTCCTTAGTGCGAGTTATGATTGGCCGGGTGATGGTATCCAGGTCGTCGACCTCTTTCTCGCTGTAGTCAATCGACGGTATGGGAAGGTTGGCAACCGCAGGGTACCTCAGGTGCATTATCATGGACTCGTCCTCCTCGAGCTGGTCCGATACCTGGAACGGTTGTACTCTTCTTAGGAACTGTACGGTCATGCACATGTAGTGCCTCATGAGTAACTCTTTGTCGTCCTGGCAGTTAGCCCAGAAATCTTTGATATGGTATTGGTGGGCGTATGCCGGCCCCAGCGCTTTCCCAACATGGCCATGTGGGTCCATCCGCGGGCGGGCTGTGTACCAGTCAAAATTGTATTCCTTGAGCTCCTTTTCAGAATTGTTGGCACATTGAGATGTTTGCAGTCGATATAGGCCCTGGCCGAGGGTCATGGGATAGGGGATCCCTGCTACGTGCTTGTTGCCGAAGACTGTCTGGATGTGTTGGAGCTGCCAGGAAAGCTCTAGGAGAATGATCATGTCGTTTGGATACTGCGGCAATCTGTTTGGCCGCTCCGTGAATCCCTGGGCCGGAATGTAGGTGAACTTGGGAAACCGAATAAATAAGAAGGCATATTCCTTCAAGAGCGCCTTGGCGCTGTGGGAGACTCTCCTTTCGAAGTCTCCGGCGATCAACCTGATGATGTGGCCAATAAAGGCGTTATTGACCCGGTAGTACTCCTTCTTGAAGTTGCGGTATTGGAGTTGAGGGTACTTGTCAAAAGGTTTAAGCCCTCGCCTGTGCCCCTGATCTGGTGTGACGAATAATCCACTGTATTATCTTTGACCTGCCAGGGAGTATACCAAGTAAGAGGTCATGTAAAACTTGGAGCTCTTCTTGACGTTGACAAACTGCTCATGGAAGTAGTTGCTGATGATGCCTCCCCAGTCGAATGAGGTCTTAGTGTTAACATCCTCATTCCCTCGTAGGATCTGCTCAATGTAATATGCCATCCACTCTTGGAAGTAGGCGGCTGTCGGGAGACCCATGACCCTGCTTAACATGGTCACCAGGTTGTGATAGTCTTCGTGGAAGTTGGTACGGAACAGTGCTTGGGGAACCTTCGCAGCGCTGCCCCATTTCTCCTTAAGCCAGTAGAGGTTGATTGATTTCTTGCACCCTAATGGATTGGCATCCCACGCCGCCTAGCACTACTTTAACGTGGGGACCTTCATATGTGGGAACGTGGGAATGTGGAATGTTTTGGCAATCCCTTATTTCGACATGTCCGCAAGGATGTTTCCCTCTTTGTCCACGATTATTCTGGTGTCTGTTTGGTAGGCTTCTCGGCAGGCCATTACTAGTTCAGGTGCCACAAGAGAGGGAGGGAATCCGACAGCTTTGGCGATTCCACTCTGCCTTATTAGTCTGGCATTTTTTGTAGTAGGGTTCACCTTCACCCTATGGGTGAACTCATCTATGTCCACTTGGCCGATGTTGGTATCTGAGATCTTCTTCCAGTCTGTTGAGACCTTTGACTGGAGCGGCTCACCCTGAAACTAAAACTTCATCTGATCTTTATCTTCTATTCCCCGAGCGGCCCTCCCAGATTTCTTGCCCTTATCCTTTTCGGCGGAGGCCCCTGAAGTTCCTGCAGCCGATTACATATATTCTGCAAGCAAAGGGAAAAGTCAGTGCAACAAAACATCAAAAGTGTTCATGTTAGTCCATATTTCAAAGATAACACCTAAATAATCATTCAAATATATCATAAATTTTATCCTTAAATGGCATCGATCTTCGTTTCAGGGTGTTTGGACAATCCGGGCCTAGAGGGCCGGACTTCCCTGGCAGGAATGCTGTTTGGAAGGAAAAATGCAACCGAAAGTTTCCGGAGACCCTTCTTGGCAAAATTTCAATGTTTTGAGAGGCTCATGATGGGGAACAGCGCAATTTAAGATGTGGGTCGAAGTTTGATTCTGGATTTGAGCTTGTTTGGGTCGATCTAAGGCGCATTGGAGGTCCCAAGCTGGAAAGCAGTTAAGAGGCGGCCGTTGGCAGTGGCAGACAGCAAGTGGAAATCCGACCGAGGAAGTCCGGCGGCGGAAGTCTGAGGCTCGAGGCCCGGAACACCAGAAGGCGGCTGCCACGAGGTTTGTCATTTTAAGCCGAACGACATTTGGAGCTGCGGGAATCGGTGGCCGGGGGGACGCAAGATGATGGCCGCTCTGACATTTTCATTGATTTGAATGGTGGCGGTGAAGGGCGGACCTAGGCCTAGAGGGCTGGAAGCCGGCAGGGTTCTGCCATCGAGGTCGACAGAACCATCACGGAGTTCCGGGGACGGAACTCCGGACGGCCGAGCCCGGAAGGCCCCGGGGCAGCGGGGAATTTGGCAAAGTGAGACGGCAACAAGAGGCCCAGGCTCCGGCGTTCAGGCAGACGGCGAAGAATTTCCATAAAAGTAGCGGCGGGCAAGAGGAGTACTTTCGAGGGCGGAAGTCCGATAGTCAGGGCCCGGCGCTTGGTCAGACGGAGTGGAAATTCGGCGGCAGGGTACCCACGGACGGCGAGGGAAGACGGCGAGGGCGGACAGCGAGGGCAGATGGCGAAGGCGGACGGCGAGGGCGGACGGCTAGGGCAAACGGCGAGGGCGGACGGCAAAGGTGGACGACGAAGGCGGACGGTGAAGGCGGACAGCGAAGGCGGACGGCGAAGGCGGATGACGGGCCCGGGGTGCCCAACCACCCTGCGCGAAGAACAGCCGCGACCGACATAAGTCCCGAGTTGGCGGCGAGGGCTAATCCAACGGGTTTGGGAGGTTTCTAAGATATGGGTAATGGGCGCCACTGAGTGCTCTTCTATTTGCTTCATTTTAACCAGTTATTTAATTCATTTAAATTCCCCAAAATGATGAAAAAACACTGGAGGGCAAACGGGGATGGCCTACCTCAAATTCACTAAGTGGTGATGTGCGGAATCAACCGGGAATCGATGGAGTGATGCATACGTGGATGATCGTTACACTGCTCTTCGCAGTGGGCTCTAGATGCTCGGCTTTGCAATTTTTCTCCAATTTGCAATATGAAAATGACATTGGTGGGCGGGCATCATATACCCCAGCCGCCATTAATGCCTGCATTAATTGCTGGTACGGACGCACTAAAAAGTTGGTGAAATTTCAAATTGAGTCGGCAGCGGCGGAGACTCTGGGACCCGGAAGCCGGAAAGACGCAGAGCGATGGCCGCCGTTTGATTTCGCGAGCTTTTGAACGGCCACGACGGTGAGAGCCTCGGGGCCCAGAAGGCGGACAGTAGGTGGAGGTCCGCCGTCGATGACAGTGGAACTGTCACGGAGTTCCGAGGACGGAACTTCAGACGGTCGGGCCCAGGAGGCGGGGCGGCAGGAAGGAATTCACCGCTGAAGGGACCTCACGTCGCCCAGCGGCGACGGCGAGGAGTACCCCAGGGTCCGAGGGGCGAGCGGCCGCTGGAGGGTAGCCGTCGGAGGCGGGAAGCCCAGGATGGAAGTCCAGAAGTGGACTTCCGGGGCTCAGGGCCGAAGGGGCAGGAGCCGCCTCAGAGATTTTTGCCGGATTTAAACGGAAGACGGCAGGGCGGGCCCCGAGGGGCGGAAAGATGCCCGGAGAACGCCGCAGAGGACAGCAAAGGCGATAGGGAATCCCAAAAAGGGAACTCCGGACGCCTGGGCCCGGAAGGGCGCAGGGCCGTTCCAGAGCCAAAATGCCAAAGCAATCCCCGAGAGGTCCCGGAGGGCAGCAAAAGACCAAAAGCGGTGGCATGGTTGATTTATGGTGAAACCTTGGAGCGACATCAATCATGCAGACACTCAAAAAAGAGGGGCACGCAAAACGAGGTAGCCCTAAAAGGCCCGACAAAGCGAAAGAAAAGAGGGTCCCCGTTCCGAACGGGGCGTGTGTGCTAAGGGCACAACAAATGGTGACTCCACTGGAGAACGCTCCTGAGCGTTCTAGGGATAAATATTCATTCAGGACCTAGAATCTCTGGTTTCACAGACCAGGAGCGGCTTCCAAAGATGAATCCGAGAGAACGAGATCCTTAATTGGGTCAGGTTACATGACATCTCAGAAGCGTGTGTGAGGTGAGTTCATTCCTTTCCTAGGGATAGTCACCAGGGTTATCACTTCAACCGAGTGAGCTACATAAATTGCCTAACACCAAAAGTGACCTGGACATTGCCCCGCTGCCAGTTAGGCTTCTATAACCCCGACGAAGTTGTCGCTACAATCTCTTGGATATTGCTCTACTGCCGGTCGGGCGTCCATAGCCTCGGTAAAGTTACTCGAACACCCATACGGTCATTTATTTCCCTTTTTCAGAGTTTATTTTCTCCCTTTTTTGCCTTGATATCTCATTTTTCTTTTACCATTTAGTTCGACCAGGTAAGCATCGAAGCCTACAATGGGTTTGAGACTGCAGTGGTCACTGGAGTAGACTTAAGATTTTTCACTCACTAGGGTGTCATAACAACCATAGTACGGTCCTTCAGAATTTATTATTATGTAATTTGTGCGAGATCCGAGATGCGGGTAAGAAGATCCGGCGAAGGGTCAAGTTCTGAGTAGGGTTCAGACAAGGAAATCATTCACGGACAGCTTCATAAAGACTGATAATCTAGAGTGAATGTTTAGCCAAAGAACACAAAGAATAGATAGCAAAGTGGACCGCTTGTCAAGCAAGCATGGCCACCGCAAAGGAGCAAGAAACCACCTTTCGAAATAGAACTGTCAGGAGGGAGAAAACAAAAGCGACGCAAACAAAACGCGGACAAGCAAGAAAGCAACTACTGGCAAAGGGACATTCCCACCAGTTAAGGTCTTTAGGCGAAAGGCATTATCTCCCAAAATCTCAACTATTTGAAAGGGGCCAAGCCAAAGCTTGTCGAATTTGTTGTGTCCCCCTTTCTTTTCATGGGCCTTGTCCCAATATAGGACAAAATTTGCAATCCTAAAGGCCTTGATTTTGGCTCGGCGGTCGAACCATCTCTTAACTATGCCCTGATGTTTAGCAAAATTTTCTATTGCACGGTTTCAGACTTCCTCTAAATGTAAGAGCTCAGCCAACTGAACTTCCCTACGATCTCCTCCTTCATAAAAATCGTTGATGAACTGAAGAGTAGGAATCTTCAGGTGGATGGGGAATATAGGCTCAAGGCCATAGACAAGGTGGAACGAAGAATCACCAAGGGCAGCCTTGTGGCGGGTGCGATCAGCCCAAAGGGAAAAACGGAGCTAGGTATGCCAGTCCTTGGGATTCCTATCTAGCAGCTTTTTGATCACAGTAATCAAATTCTTATTTGTGGATTCGGCAAGGCCATTGCCCTGAGGGTAGTAATTGGATGAGAATTTGAGGGCAATCCCATAGTCAAACGCCCAGCTAGCAAATTTTAATGAAGCAAAGGCAGGTCCATTATCACTTACCAAAGCATACAGACAACCAAAGTGATTTAAAATGAAACTTTCCAAGAAATCAGTAACCACATCAGTCGTACATTGCTTACATACTATTGCTTTCGTCCATCTAGTACAATAATCAGTAACGGTAAGAATGTACCTATGTCCTGCAGATGATGGAGGGCTTACTGGACTAATGAAGTCGAGACCCCATTGCGCAAAAGGCCTTACCTCCAGCACGGGCTGCAGTGGGACAGCAGCATTCCTCTCCCTGGCGGCAGCGGTCTGGCACGTATGACATGAACGAACATGGCAATGGGCATCCTTGAAGACAGTTGGCCAATAATACCTTGCCCTTAATATCTGATGCACCGTGGAAGAGTCTGAGCCATGGCTCGTACCAAATTTATTGTGAAACTCCCTCAGAATGCATTCTACTTCCTCCTTGCCAAGGCATCTTAGATAAATGCCCTCATGATTTTTTTGTAGAGAATGGAACCTTGCAACATGTAACCATTACCTTTCAATCTCAAGGCCCTCTTTTGGACTCCTTGCAGATGCGGTGGACACTTATGATTCAACAGATAATAAACGACATATTTATACCATTCTCCTGGGGAGACATCTTTAAGCTGGTACTGTTGTACGGTGAGTTCAGGTCCAGCCTCTGCTGCTGTTTTGGCAATTGTGCGGGCGAGTGCCTGTCCTCTCACCAGTTTCATCGGTTGGATCTCCATATCATACTCTTGTAGCAGGGTGACCCACTTAGCCCTTCGTTTGCCCAATTCATTTTGCATGAGCAGCGTCTTTACTGCTGGGTCGGGGACAATAGCGAACACCTTGTTGCGTAGAATGTAGTGTCTAAATTTCTTCACTCCTCTAACGAGAGCGTACGCCTGCTTTTCAATGTTGTGGTAACGCAATTCAGCATCTTTGAGGGGGGCACTCATAAAGGTGATCGGATGCTCGTTTCCTTCGTCATCTTTCTGGGTCAACATGCTAGCACAAGAATGATCTGAAGCAAATGAGTAAATGTAAAATGACTTCAGATAATTTGGGCTAACTAACACAGGGGCCTTAGCAATGGCCCGTTTGATTTCTTCGAAGGATTGTTTAGCGTCATGTGTCCACTCAACTTTGGCATCTTGTTTGAGCATGGCATTGAGAGGTTTGACAATTTTTGTGAAAAATATGATGAATTTCCAAATAAAATTAATTTTTCTGAAGAAAGATTTTAATTCCTTCTTGCTGTCCGGGGGCTGAATTTTGAGTAACGACTCAATGCGCTCAGGATCAATGGAGATTCCTTGCTCTGAGATGATGTGTCTGAGCAGCCTTCCTTCGGTCACTCCGAAAATGTACTTCTTGGGGTTGAGAGAAACCCCAAATTCCCTGCACCTCTGAAATACTTTGCATAAGTCGGAGACGTAATCACCTCGCCTTTTAGAAAATATGGTCAAATCATCCATGTAGATGATTATGCATTTTCCAATTAGGTCTTTGAAGGCGATATCCATGGCACGTTGGAAAGTGGCGCCGGCGTTGATGAGCCTGAACGACATCCTTCTGTATGCAAACGTCCCCCACTTGGTAGTGAACGCCGTCTTGTGGCGATCCTTATACTACACCATTACCTGATTATACCCGGAGTATCCATCGAGGAAGGACATCATCTGGGAGTCGTTGACGATTTGCAGCACCTCATCCAGTGAAGGGACTGGATAGTTGTCTTTCTCTGAGGCGTGATTTAGGTTGCGAAAATCTACGCACAATCTAATCTCTCTGTTCTTTTTCCTGACTGGGACCAAGTTGGCCACCCAAGTGGAATGCCTAATAGGAAAAATGATTCTTGCTGAGAGCAACTTTTGCACCTCCTTATAAATAATGGGCTCTAGCAAGGCATTGATGGGGCGCTGCCGTTGGCGGAAGGGCCTCACTTCGGTCTTGAGAGGGATGGTGTGCGTGATGATAGAGGTGTCATACATTTTTAAATCTTGGTAGCTCCATGCCACCACATCATGGTATCTTCATAACGCATTCGTGATTCCCTTCTTTTCTTCAAGCGTGCACACCTTTCCAATAAAAACATTCTTGGTATCCTTGGCTGTCCCAAGGTTGTGAGCGTTGCACTGGTTGCTTATGGCCTCCTTTTTTGTTTGCTGATCCTGATCCCTAATTTGATCCAAATCGAATATGCACTCCAGCTGAACCATCCCTCTAGGGATTGTGTTGGTTTTAAGGTTGATAACCCACTCTATGTCCAATTCAGCCTCCTATAAATCAGTTTCATCGATTATTTGAGCTGCGAAGACGTTAGAACTTGTGATGAACTGGAGGATATGCTTGTCGTCATTGAAGACTTGCAGGTGAGTAACATTATCCGGGACTGATGGCGTGGATGTCAGCTCAACAGTGAATTTCTTGAGCCCAGACAAAGAGAGGGGCTGTAACGTGGTAGCTGCTTGAGCCAAGGCATCAGCTGTGCGATTCTAAGGACGAGGGATCAATTGTATGTTAAATGCATCTAGGCCCTCTAAGAGATCCCAAACCCTGTGCCTGTAATTGGTGAGTCTTCGATCATGATAGGAATACAACTTCCTGACTTGTTTAACTAAGAGTGTGGAATCTCCAAAAACTTGCAGCACTTTTACATTTTTCTTCAAGGCCATAAGAAGGCCAAGGACTAAAGCCTCATATTCCGCTACGTTATTGGTGCAATAAAACTGCAATCGGTGGGCCGTGAGAAACGTCTTACCCGTTGGACTGATGAGTTCAATCCCCGCTCTAGCTCCTTGCCTGGACTTTGATCCATCAAATCAGAGCGTCCAGCACGCGGAGGATTCCTTGTCTTCGGGTCTGATTGAGCCTCCGTTCTCTTTCGGCTGGACGGCAGGCCTTGTGATCTTAGTGGGTTTTCCAGTTCAGGGCAATGATCAATAGGCGGTTCTGCTGGCATCTCCTTTGGTGTTTTTGTCGGAGGAGCAGCGGTTTTCTTAACATGCTCCACTGCTGCTTGGCATAGGCAACAATCAAATTCGGAGTGAGCAGCATTGTGGACCCTACACCAGTTCGGCAACAAGAGATCCTAGAAATTCATTCTAGCTCCTAGGCTGAGCTGATCTCTTGCACATTTTTCCATGAACTCCTGGAAGCCATCGAGTAATCTCCAGTCATCCTCCTTACCCGGTTGATTGTCTGTTTCTATCAATGTTTCTGTATCCGGGGGCATTCGTGCAGAATCCGCCGAGGGACTAGACAACACCAGCAATACTTCATCTACACGCTCTTTTTGAGGTCTGACCTCATTTTGGTAAGCAAAAGGATGATAATTCCCTAAGTCGGTCTCGGCGAACAACACCTCGTTGAAATTATTGTATTCCGTGATCATATACTTCATACGGGGTTCACGGTCAATACGGATCTAATTTGGCAGCCACATATGGGAAAGGTCTATGGAGGTATATCCATTCAACGCCTTGGTGAACTCCCTCCCCAAAATAATTCCATAAGCATCGAGAATGTCTGCCACTTGGATATCGATGACCTGTTGTATCTGGGGGTCCGCAGCAATTTGCATGGGGATGCGGTTTATTTCACCCACGATGTTGATCTCTGTTTTGTCCAGTTGGGTAACCTTTCTCTTTGAAGGTGTGGGAGTGATGCCAAAAGCCTTGCATACGGCCAAGGGCATGACGTTGGTAGACGCTCCTGAATCGAGTAAGTAGTTGTGCAGATTTTTCCCAAAGATCCTAATGGTGGTTAGGAAAGGGGGAGTTTTCAGTCTCCCTTGTAGGATGCCCACAGGTGTGTCCATTTGAGCTACCTGACCCTTGTTCTTGTCACTGGTCGTATCTCCGATTTTCTTATATTGCTGATCCTTGGAAAACTGTCTAGTAGCCCTTTCTAGCTCCTTTTCAGTTTGTTTACTTGCTGGCTGATTCATAGGAACATCCCTCCTTTTCCAGGCATTATCCTATATTTTTGGTTCTTTTCTAGGTTCCTCAAAGGTTACCCTCTTGGCTGGGGTCTATTGTGTCGTATTAGAGGACGGGGTCCCATTCAAAACCCTAAAGAAAGTGTGCCTTACGGCAGGAACCTTAAGTAATTTGAAGGCTGACAAACTAATTTTTACCTTCTTGAACTCTTCTGCCACGTATTCACCCATTTGCTCGATTTTAGAGCTAAAAGTTTCGCCTATAGCAGAACTAGGGGGCTGGACCTTTGTTTGACTGGACAGATTTTGAGGTTGGCCTTGAGGCTGATTTTGCGACTGGTTTTGAGATTGGTTCTTGTTGAGGTATTGGGCAGGTATATGATGAAGCCCAGGGTTGTTACTGGCATTTGGATTAGGCGGGGTGGCAAAGTTATTTGGTGGGGTAGAAGTTGTGAAGGGTCCACCCGCTTGCCTATTTCTAAGGAAGTATGGACTCGACCACTAGTGGAACATGTGGACCTCATCCACAAATAATTCTTCTTCATCCACGGGACCATTATCTACTGAATCAAAGAGCTGAGCCAAGGTTTGTTCATTACTTACCTCTTGCGCTTTCCCATCCTCAGTAGGAGTAGGCTCGACTTCGGGCTCGTTGTGGTCTCCTCGCGGAAACGGCGCCTGATTGACTACCAGACACGAGGAATCGTAAGGCTCAGATGGGATGATGTCCCTGCAGTTGGCATTGTCGACCGCATTTTGTACCTCCACCTGGAAGATTTCAGTAGGTGTCCGAAACTCGGGACAATCCAGCTCAGAATGCCTACTGGTTTTGTGGAGTCGACACCATCCGGACAAAGCTGGCTCGGCCAGGTATACACCGCTGGGCATTTTGTCGTTGCTTGTAGGTTGATCAAATGGCATGGGAACACCACCATTGTTAGGCCTGGTGTTCCATGTACGATTCTGCCTCTGAGAAGGTCTCATTTCTATATTTTGATTGGAGTTATGTCCCCTCTCATAATTCTACCCAGAAGAGGTGCCTACTTCCCGATTATCTCTGTTGTCTCTATTGTCTCGGCTGTCTCGATTGAGATTGGCCTGGAAATTACGCTGGGAGGCCTACAACTGGTTATTCTAGTTCTTTAGATGTGTCATCTCCATGGACATCTTCTTAATCATTTCTGTTAGTTCCTCTAGTTTGTCCTTCTCAGTCACACCTCTAGGCGACGAGGCCAGATTTTGGAGAAAAGTGGGCGGGGCTGCCAGCTAATTTTGATAGGCTAGAGGAAAGTCTGGTCCCGACAGGTACAATGGCGCCTGAGGCTATTGGGAATATGCTTGCTGTTGCGGAGCCATCTGGGAATAGTTGTACTACTGCTGGGGTTGCAAATAGGAAGTCGCGGGAGGCGCATAATTCAAAGGCTGCCCCGGATGCGGCACCATAGGCAATTGAGGTACCTGGTTCATAAGAGGAGTTTGGTGAGCAAATGCCTGATTATGCCCTTGAATCTACATTGGGTGGGCGACAGGCCCCAAAGAGGGCAACGGGCCAGAGATATTTTGTCCCAAGTCTGCACTTGCAACAATGGCTTCTGCGTAGGTGGCCAGTAGGGTAGCGGGGGGCGGGCGCATCCTTTTCACCAAGGCCGACGGGAGATTGTCCAGAGCCGCATAGTAGACGGGGAGAGCTGCCGCATCATTATGGATGTACGGATCTTGAAGCCTCATATGAGCCCGATGGAAGTGATCATTGAAGGAGCCAATAGGTTCATTGACCTCCCTTCTGATGGACATGAACTGCTGGTAAAGGTTCGCGGGGTTGACAAGGATCTTGTATTTCTGTAGAAAGGCATTCTTCATTAGGTTCCACGAGGTGATGGATCCCCTCGGCAGATTAATATACCAATAGAAGGCCTCTTCTCCCAACGAATGTGGAAAGAGGCGACATGCGACATCCTCGTGGTCCACTTGCATTTCGGTGATTGTCGTTTCAAATATCTTGGTATGCTCCTCGGCTGTTCTTTGCATGTCACGTGGATGGAACTTCAAACAAAAGCCTTCCGGATTCTTGGGCATATCATTGTAGAACGCAAAGTGTATTGGCGAAGGGTTATGCGCAAGCCAAGCCATGGGGGGAGGCGGAGGTGGCACTTGCTGTTGGAGAACAGGGATTCGAGGCTGTATTGGCAATACAACCACAATGTGGGGCTGCCCTTGAGCTATGGCTGCCTGGACTATGCTTTGGGCAGGAAGGGCCAGGAGAGGGGCGAACCCCTAGCTGCCGGAGGTAGGATGTGCAAATGTTGTTTGAGATGGTTGGGTGAAAGATGAAGGCCAGCCAAATGAAGGTGGGGGTGAAATGGAGGCGAATGGAATGGAGGAAGAGGAAGAGGCGGAGCTACTTCCTTATGCTCATTTTGCCCTCGTGGGAGGCTGCAATTCTTCAAATTCTCCCTTGTTTAGTGCTGATCGTAGAACTCTCTAAAACCTTTATGGGGAGAATGATCTGATTCGATCCAGCTTCGCTTTATCCTTTAACTTGATATCTTCACTCAGGCCCTCCTTCTAGCACCAGTTCTGTTGATGGTGTTTTTATGCACTTCTCAACATAGGCAGTGCGTAGGTGCACTACCTCTCTTGAAAGACAATCTCCCACAATCGAATTGCAGAACACTATCCCAAGGTCTCTCGGATGTCAGGTCATGATAGTGCTTAGATACCTTAGTAGTTTGATGTGATTTGTTGGAATCACAAGGCGGTCTTACATAAAATACAAAGTGTGGACATAAAGTATGAAGTTGGATATTTGAAAAGGAGCCCTTAGGATGAAGGCAGTTATATGTGGGCTGTAGGCTCAAACAGCAATCTTGGACTCCATTTAGTTGTTGGATTTGGCTTTACAACGTACAATGAACCTTGGTATTGTTCAGTTTCTAAAAAAAGGGGAAAAGAGCGAAGGGGAAGAAAAGTTCCTAAGTCTGAAGCTTGCAATGAATAGTGACAATGGAGTTCTTGCAATGGACAATTCCTTAAAACAATATCCCACTTAACCAGGGATTTCACAGTATCATGGAAATTGTGCTATCTTCTAAGGGCTGCAAATATTTCATCCTTCATCCACCACATACATGCATGAATTAAAGATAAATGTTTGGGGCAGCTTCAAATCAAATCCAAGCTAACTTTGCACAGCTATCTACCTTCAACAAACAGCAAAAAGTATGGACTAAGGGATCATCAACAAAGCAGAAATTTTCACAATCAGCCAACAGCATTCCTAAGATTTATCCAAATAAAATGAACAGCTAACTAAACAGTAAAGAGATCTAAGTCAAGCATCTAATTATTAGAGAAATGAATCAAATAACATGAGAGAAATCAAGGAAATACACCAAGTCAATGATATTTCTTATAAATTTCTGCAGCATGCCTTTACAACAACTCAACTCTCACTTTTGCAAATGAAGGGAGTGCCCTATTTATAGTTTTCCAAAAGCTAAATGAATGGCCAAGATTCATTACAATTGTGTGGCCAAGATTCATTACGAAATAGGGTTTCACCTACCCCCAAATAGATTTACAATTTAAAAATATTTTTTGTCCCTTCCCTATTTTGTCATCTAGTGAATGACACTATTGCTCTTTCGTCCTGTAGCTAATTACTGTCTCCTTGGCTGTAGCTACTCTTCAGGGAGGTCTTCTTCCTTGGCTGGGCTATCCTCTTGCTCCTCGGAGGCTGCGTACTCTATATACTTGAGGATGACTGTTTGGAGCTTGTCGATCTCGAGGATCTCGCATCTTAACGCCTGAGAGCTCCATTCTTTAGCATTCTCTTCCAGCCGCTTGCAATCCTCATCATACTTTGAGCCCTGATCTCTAAATAGCTCTGATCGATCGAAGGCATGGGCAGCAAAACTTAGGAATTCTGTGGTGATTTCTCCAACTGTCTCGTCCTTCATCTTCTTCTCGAAGTATGGCTTGATCTTTTCTGCATCCATTTGCACCGTGGGCATGTCATAGCCCGTCATTAGTTTGAGGTACTCGGCGCATTCCACCCGGATTTCTTTAATCCATTCGATATCTGGATCCACTATATTCAGGATTTGCTCTAACCTCTCATTCCGGTTGATGAGGTCTCTACGCCACACATCCACCAGCTAATGATCCTTCTTTTTTAGCTCTAGCTTCTCCTCCCATGTATTCTCCGGCATCCGAAGGATGGCTTCAATTCTCGGGAGGGTGGAGTCGTATGTTGCAGGGAAATTGGTGCAGAGTTTCTTCGTGCTCTCTAGAGACTGGATTAGGTCAAAGAACTTATTGGCTATCCGCACAGCCCTGCTGATTCCCATGTTTCTGATGTATACAACCTGTCAGAACCAATCCTCAGTGGTCTTTTCCAAGTTCTTCCTTCTCTCCATCTTGTCAATCTGTTCCTTGGAGAGCAACTATGGTGCGAATGTGGAGGTGGTGGGAGGGTCGTCCACTGAGGACCACTGCAGGATATAGTCAGTTAGGGTAGCAACTTGCGCTTTGAGTTTATCCTTGGTAACCTTGTCCTGCTTGATCAGATGTACCACTGTGGCCATCGACTCTTCCAGATGTTCAACCTTCTACTCTCTAGTCGCTGTCCCTAGGTCAATGGTGGAGATATCGTAGCTCACCCCGGTTTGGCCAACTGTAGGCGTGGCAACTTGCGATGCTCGGGAGCCGGAAGCATCCATTGTTATCTTGGAACGAACCTTAGGCTTCTTCTCCTTCTTTGTTGTGGTCAGGGATCGAGCCAAGATGGCCTCCAATCTCGCCCTTGGGTCTTTCAGCACTGGGGTAGCCTTCTCAAACTGTTTCTCCAACCAATCGGGCATGGCAGATTTATCCTTGGGTGCATCATGGCTGCCCTCACCCTTTTTAGTTAGAGGCAAGACTTCTGCCTCCTTTTCCTTTTGGGGCTCTTCCTTTTCCTTGGTAGCTTCCTCCTCCTCTTCGTCAGAGTCTTGAATGAATACGAGGCGCTTGATTGGCATCTTGGTGGACAACATCCGGGTGGGATCTTCTTCTTTCACTGCCTCCTCTTCTTTCTTCTCCTCAGCAGCCTCAGCCTCGGGGCTCTTCACAACATGGGTCTCGGCCTCAGATAAATCCTTCAGCGGCTGCTCTTCTGGTGGCTGCCCCTCTTCACCAAGTGGTGACTTTTCTGCCTCCTCCCCAACATCCTTTGGCTGCTGAGCCGACTCCTCCTCAATGTCCTCATCGAAAGTTTGGATAATCTCTTTGGCACCTGAGCCATCCTCTTCATCTCCGCTCTCGGAAGAGCCTGTCTTTTCCTCCTCATAGGCCACCTTGTTGATCGTTCAATGCTCATACTCAGGGTGCTCAGGATATTCATCGGCCTCTTCCTCCATAGACCTTGAGGCCTCCTTCTCTTGCTCCAACTCTTTCAAAATCTGCATTGTGGCCTCCATGACGGGCAGCTCTGTTGGCGGTTGTGAAGGCTGAGCTGTTGCGAGGGCTTGGGCAAGGGCTGCTTGGAGTGCGGGGTCCATTAGGATCTGTGAGAGCTCAGGGGGAAGACTCTGCATGTGCCTTGCAAGGGCCTCAAGCATAGTGGCAAGGGGAACAGGCGACGCTATGGTTGCCAGGGGGAGTGATGTAATGGGCGACATAGTAGCAGAAGAGGAAGAGGGAGTGGTCATGCCAGAGGAGGAGTCGACGTCAATTATTGGCACGGACGGGGGTGAGGGAGCAAGATGTATAGAAATGTCCACTGTTGGTGGGGAAGCGACAACTACATTGAGAGAGGTGGGTGGCATGGAAGGGGCAGGGAGAAGTAAGGTAGGCTGCAATTCTATCGTAGCCACTGTCTGTTTGAGCCTTTTGGGAGATGAGCCTCCCGTTTCTTTCGTTGCTTGCTCTTTGGGGTCCGCAGACTGTGCTGTCTATGTTCCTTTCCTCTTTTGAGACCTAGTGACAGGGGGAGACTTGGAAGTCTCACCAACTGATGTGGTGGCAGCAACGTCCTCCATAACACTTGGCTTGCATTTGAGCGCCTCATATGTTAGGACCACTCCTTGTTGTTTCAGTTGCGCCACCTGCCCGTTGACCCACTCCTTAGTGCGAGTTATGATTGGCCAGGTGACGGTATGGAAAGGTTGGCAACCGCAGGGTACCTCAGGTGCATTATCGTGGACCCGTCCTCCTCGCGCTGGTCCGGTACCTGGAACGGTTGCACTATTTTTAGGAACTATACGGTCATGCGCATGTAGTGCCTCATGAGTACCTCTTTGTTGTCCTGGCAGTCAGCCCAGAAATCTTTGATATGGTATTAGTGGGCATATTCCAACCCCAGCGCTTTCCTAACATGGCCATGTGGGTCCATCCGTGGGCAGGCTGTGTACCAGTCAAAATTGTATTCCTTGAGCTCCTTTTCAGAATTGTTGGCACATTGAGATGTCTACAGTCGATACAGGCCCTGGCTGAGGGTAATGGGATAGGGGATCCCTACTACGTGCTTGTTGTGGAAGACTGTCTGGATGTGTTGGAGCTGCCGGGAAAGATCTAGGAGAATGATCCTGTCATTTGGATACCGCGACAATCTGTTTGGCTGCTCCGTGAATCCCTGGGCCCGAACGTAGCTGAACTTGGGAAACTAAATAAATAAGAAGGCGTATTCCTTCAAGAGCACCTTGGCGCTGTGGGAGACTCTCCTTTCGAAGTCTCCAGCGATCAACCTGATGATGTGGCCAATAAAGGCGTCATTAACCCGGCAGTACTCCTTCTTGAAGTTGCGGTATTGGAGTTGAGGGTACTTGTCAAAAGGTTTAAGACCTCGCCTGTGCCACTGATCTGGTGCCACGAATAATCCACTGTATTATCTTTGATCTGCCAAGGAGTATACCAGGTAAGAGGTCATGTAAAACTTGGAGCTCTTCTTGACGTTGACAAACTGCTCATGGAAGTAATTGCTGATGATGCCTCCCTAGTCGAATGAGGTCTTGGCGTTAACGTCCTCATTCCCTTGCAGGATCTGCTCAATGTAATATGCCATCCACTCTTGGAAGTAGGTGGCTGCCGGGAGACCCATGACCCTGCTTAACATGGTCACCAGGTCGTGATAGTCTTCGTGGAAGTCGCTATGGAACAGCTCTTGGGGAACCTTTGCAGCACTGCCCCGTTTCTCCTTAAACCAGTAGAGGTTGATTGATTTCTTGCACCCTAATGGATTGGCATCCCATGCCGCCTAGCACTGCTTTAACGTGGGGAGCTCCATATGTGGGAACGTGGGGATGTGGAATGTTTTGGCAATCCCTTCTGGCGACATGTCCGCAAGGATGTTTCCCTTCTTGTCCATGATTGTTCTGGTGTCCGTTTGGTAGGCTTCTCAGTAGGCCATTACTAGTTCGGGTGCCACGAGAGAGGGAGGGAATCTGGCAGCTTTGGCAATTCCACTCTGCCTTATTAGTCTAGCGTTCTTTGTAGTAGGGTTGACCTTGACCCTCTAGGTGAACTCATCTATGTCCACTTGGCCGATGTTGGTATCCGAGATCTCCTTCTAGTCTGTTGAGACCTTTGACTGGAGCGGCTCACCCTGAAACTGAAACTTCATCTGATCTTTATCTTCTTTTCCCCGAGCGGCCCTCCCGGATTTCTTGCCCTTATCCTTTTCGGTGGAGGCCCCTGAAGTTCTTGCAGCCGATTCCATATATTGTGCAAGCAAAGGGCAAAGTCAGTGCAACAAAACATCAAAAGTGTTCATGTTAATCCACATTTCAAAAATAACACCTAAATAATCATTCAAATATATCATAAATTTTATCCTTAGATGGCAACGATCTTCGTTTCATGCCGTTTGGACAATCTGGGCCCGGAGGGCTAGACTTCCCTGGCAAGAATGTTGTCTGGAAGGGAAAATGCAACTGAAAGTTCCCGAAGACCCTTCTTGGCCAAATTTCAATGTTTCGAGAGGCTCATGATGGGGAACAGGGCAATTTAAGATGTGGGTCGAAGTCTGATTCTGGATTTGAGCTTGTTTGGGTCGATCTAAGGCGCATCAGAGGTCCCAAGCTAGAAAGCAGTTAAGAGGTGGCCGTTGGCAGCGGCGGACAGCAGGCAAAAATTTGGCTGATGAAGTCCAGCGGTGGAAGTCCGAAGCCCAGGGCCCGGAACACCAGAAGGCGGCTGCCACGAGGTTTGTCATTTTAAGCCGAATGGCATTTGGAGCTGCGGGAATCGGTGGCTGGGGGGACGCGAGATGATGGCCGCTCCAAGATTGGGGTGGTGAAAAATAGGTTTAGGGATTAGGAATGAAAATCAAGGGATCAACTATGAAGCGTATCAAGATGTGGGATGCCATGAGCCAATTTCATGTACTATTATATCACTTGTAAGCTTATTATGGCATTCACAATACCCTAATAAAAATAGACCAAAAAATAAAAGAATAAGGCCATGAGTTTTATATTTTATATGAAATTTTAGTCGTAAAAGAGTTTCCAAGACACATTTTTGCCTAAAATATCATGGATTGGGCTAAACTAGAACATTGAACTATTTACCATATTTTGTATGATTGTAAGAAATAAAAATTATCTTACATAATACCTTAAGTACAAATTAGTTAATTAAACATTGAATAACAATAAACCCTAGGAAAAAGAATTGAGATAATACCTATCTCTAGACTAGTGTACTAAAAATACATAATTTAAATAAATGAATGGTACTTAGCTCTTGGATTCATCATTTGTTTAACTCTACTAAATATTCTTAATTAATTCATCCTTGCATCAAAACATTAGGACCTATCAATCAAGTGTACAAGAATTAGTTTATAATGTGAGTAATAGTGAGGATTACTTCCAATTTATCTACACATCTATGGAATCAATTGTCCAACTATGGATCTAACTCTCATTTGTGAATATAATCTCACTATGGATATGATTTTTTTAGAATATTAGCTTTGGCTACAAATTTTCATCATAATTTCTTAACCTATGTAAAAACTTGGTTGTGTGTTTCAGAGTTTTCTAATGCCCAAGATTTTTTCTACCTCTGGTCAAACCCTTAAAGGATAATAATTTAATAGCTAGGGACAAAGATCAAAGACACCAAAAAAAATGATATATGTCTACGGTGTTATCTAGATGTCAATGATCTAAAAATAATGCAATGAATAAAAAAACTTTATTATTAGGTAAGTGCATTAAATGTTTATTAGATGTTCCAAATGATTTGGTGTTTGTTCATAAACACAAAACCCTAATGTACATTTCAAAATTTCACACTTCAAATTGGAATGTAATGACTAAATGGAGGGAAAGAAACAATCCTCAAGTTTGAATTTTAATTTAAAAGTTTTGGGGTCATTTATCTAAATTATATAACTATCCTAAGCAGGAAAAAATTTAGTGGCCAATCTTCACCAATTGGCGAATTTTAGGGGGTGTCCAAACCTGGATTTTATGAAGTATAGGTCCAATGCATGTCCATTCGTCAATGAGCTTTTCTATGAGGCATAATTAAGCAACAAAATTTCCATTGTAAAACTATGCGTTTCAATTGTACTGACTAATATTTTTGCGTGGAATCTCGAAAGAGTTTAATAAAACACCTACATATTTGCCAATACTATTAAAACAACATTGTATTAGGACCCATTTCGCCAATTAAAATTTACAAATATTTGCTTCTTGAAGACCTATTTCGCCAATTTAAATTTATAAAAAAATTCTCATGAGGACCTATTTCACCAATAACATTAAAAAATAATTACATTTGAGGACAAATTTTTCCTTCAAAATTACAACATATCGTTGTATAAGCACGCGAGATTCGTCAAATTTTTAATATTCCATTTAAAAATCCCGTGAAATTCGCCAAATATGGAATCATGGATTGATATAAATACAATCGAAATTTTCATTTATTCTTACACATTTTGTTCAGTTTTGAGGTTCTACTCCATTCAAAAGTTAGAAAAAGTCAAAAATGTAGACTTAAATGGTGAGTGATGATTTCTTCATAGTGTTATTAGTTATAATAATAAGTTTTGTTTATCTCTCTTCCATTCTTGCTTCAGCAAAGTGAACCTTAGAAGTTAGAACCAGACTCTGAAGTTTCAATTTTTTTGAAATCTCCAACCCATGAAGTAGAAAGATGACCAAGAAAGACTTGCAACTCAACAAAGTGAGCCATCAACCAAGTCAGGGAATTACGAAGTTATGAAAATTTAGATCTCCGCGACAAGTTTATATAAATCTGAGGTCTAGCAACTAAGTTTAGGAAAAGCCAAATAATTTATATTGTATTCCATGGTATTCAATTTGATATGTGATTTATTATTAATCCATTCCATGAATAGAAAAAAACACAATCGAAAGTGTCATTTATTTAGAAGTCAGCCAAAGCCAAAAACGTAGACTTAAAGGTGAGTGATCATTTCTTCATAGTGTTATTAGTTATAATAATAAGTTTTCTTTATCTATTTTCCACTCTTCCTTTAGTCTTAAAGATGATATTGAGTGGGTAATGGGATCTATATTATTATTCTCTATCCTTAAACAAGAAGAAATTTTTTTCCAATTTTTCTTCGAAGTGAGAGATGAATATGTTGAGCGAATCAGAGATAAATATGTTGAGCAACTCGAGCATCAAGGGTAAGGCTCCTGCCGCTCCTCGGGGCGGTGAACAGACTCCCGGTTCTTCTCAAACTCCTTCTGCTCCTCAGGGTGGTAAGGCTCCAACCGCTCCTTAGGGTGGTGAAGAGACTCATACCGCTTCTCAGACTCCTTTCGCTCCCCAGGGTGGTAAGGATCCTACCACTCCTCAGACTCCTGTTGTTCCTCAGGGTGGTGAAGAGACTCTTGTTGCTCCTCAGGGTGGTCAAGAGACTGGGAGGCCATCAAAATGCCCAAAAATTAGACGTACCATACAGTCTTACTTTGCAATTTCCAAAGCTTCTGATCCATCAGGTCAAGATGGAGCTACATCATCAACTGTTCCACCAAATATTGGTATCATTCCCAATACCTCACCACCACTGGAAGGTCAAGTTGATATTGTCATTGATTTAAATCAAAATGTATTAAATGAGGATAGCAATACCGCAGAAGATGTTCCAAGTGATACCTTGGGCCTGGTTAGCAAGAATGAGATAATTGACTTGGATGAGGATGATGATGTTGGTAGCAAGAAAAGGAAAAATAAACCAAAAAAGGGGCGTGAGTGGGAAATGACAAAGATTTTTCAACTTGGTTGGTTGTCAAAATACCCATTCATGGTACTAGTGGGGATTGGCAATGAAAACGATATTGAAAAGGAAACATTGGCCAAATGTAATATTTGTAGTTGGAAATGTGGAAGATCCAATACATTGCAGCTAAATATTGACAGTATAGAAAAGCATATCGCTAAAGTTTATGAAAACAAATCATAGACGGAAAGGAAGAATCAGTCGTATGATTGAAATCAAAGGATTGATCTCTTCATGTTAAGTATGTCGTGGATAATTATGAAGAGCATGAAAAAATAATGTCAAGCATTGTTGCATGTAGAGGTACAATTGAGGCTCAATTTGGAAAAGCAATGGAATCATAAAATCTGTTAAAAACTATTTAGATGAGTGTTGTTTTTCATATTTTGTGCAGAGGGCATCCTATGACAGACTACCCAGAATATTCTCATTTATTATCTTATTTGAATGTTCCTCACTATCCCTTGTCACATTGGTTATTAAACTCTAGATGGGATTGGAAAAACTGTCTTGCTGCAGTGGAAAAGGAAGATTTAGAGGATGAAGTAAAATAGTCAAATTTTATTGCATTATCTTTAGATGAAGTTACTACAATAGACAATACTTCTTGGGTTTGTATGCATTTGTATACTATACAACAAAATGTTTTCCAAGCTCATCTTCTCTGTGTTCATAAAATGAAGAACAATTCAACAATGCAAAATATATTTGAACTAGTCAAAACATCTTTGAATGAAATTGCAGGTATGGATGAGTTGATAATTGGGAAAAATTTGGTGTGTGTAGGAGCTGATGGAGCTACAGTGATGCAAGGTCAAAGGACCGCTGTTTGCACAAAGTTATAAACTACTCATGCACCATACATGCTTGGCATTCACTACATAGCCCACATAATGAATTTAGCATTCAAAATTGTTAGCATGTTTCCTACAGTATCAAAAGTCAAAAATCTAGTCCGCAAGATCCACACATACTTCTATTGAAGTCTTTAATGTTTCACAGAATTTCAAAATTTTGCTGAGGGAATAACACCATGAAACAAGATTCTCAAGGATGTTGATACGAGATGGATCTCCCTGCATGGACCAACACAACGAGTTCTTTTAGATTATCAATCTTTGATTGGAGTGATGTACAAGCATCACAGAATAGTAGACAAAGCTCCTAACCTCTTACATAGGTTAAGCGATATAGAAACACTCTTGACTTTAACTAGTCTTCTCCCCATGCTAGATGTGATGATTGATCTTGTGAAGAAAGCCTAAGATTGAACTATGTATATTAATGAATATGCCAATCTACGTAAACTTACATGCTTGGCCCTCGATAATCTATATCTAGATCTAACACAAGATGGCCCAAATTATTTCATGTGGCAAAAAATTACTGATTTGAATGATCCTGATAATTATTTATAGTTTAATGCAAGTGGGAAATTATGCATCTGTGTATGTGGATATGAGATACAAATATACCAATGTAAGACAATTAGGCACTTTAGCAAAGAAGTAGCTATTAACCAAGAAGATTTTCAAGGCATTGTTAAACCTGTTGGTAATAATTTGAAGGAAATTGAAAAATCTCTTTCCTCATAGATTCGTGAAATATTCCCTCAACATGAAATACTTGAAGCCATGAGTATTATGTATCCTCAATTTTGCGAAAACCAAGATGACCCCACATTTTTTCATGCTCAAGTAAAAATCTCGATCGAACAATTTTTGAAAACTAGAAGATACAATGAGTAGAAAATAGTAGGAATATTAGATGAAGCTAAGCTTAGAGAACAATGTGGGAGTTTTGCAACAACTGTGGGGGACCAATATAAATCCATGGGCAAGGAAAAGGCCTTTGAACCAGCATCAATAAATAAGGTTTGGACAAGCTTAGGTCAAAGTGAAATATTGCATGGTTCAATATCATAATATTTCAAACTTGTTGATCTATCTAAAACAGTGATATTGGGGTCAGTGGAAGATGAGAGAGTTTTCAGTACATTGGGGTTTTTGAAATCAAAGTTAAGAAACAAACTAGACAAGAATAATTTGGAAAATTGCTTGAGGATGAAAGGAACTACGTATAATGTCAAAAAATTTCCTTTTGAAAGGGCACTCGTAATCTGGAGGTCCACATGTGAAAGAAGAGGAGCAAGGTTGTGCAACACTCCAATTCCAAAGGCTGGTATTGGTGGCACTGGTAGTGGAAATGGGACTCAGACAATTGACATTGACAAAAATGACACAATGAATGTTGAATTTGAGACACAAGCCGAAGAAAAAGAAGAGCAGACTTGGAATCAAATTCAAGATGACTCTTTTACTTTATCTGATGATGAACATCAAATTGAGGAACCCTAGTCCATTTGGGAAATGGAAGAGATTCAAGAGAATTAGCAGCTTTTAGGTATTTATATTGCACTTCATGGATTCCAAGATTAGATTCCATTATTCCATACTCTAGTTGATGATATTTTATATTGTATTCAATGAAATTATGAAACATTGCACTTCATGATATTTTATTTTATACTGCACTTCATGAATCATATTCCAAAGTCAAATTGTAGTTGATGATATTTTATGTTGTATTCCATGAAATCGTGATATTTTATATTTTATATTTTGCATTAGTCCGTACATAGAAATTCCTGAAAAGACAACTCAATTTTATTCTATACATAGCATTCAATGAGATGTCAGATGATGGTGCCTTTGAAAGGAAAGATAAGTCCATAATGTTGCATGGTCGCTAAAACTTGGAACCTTAGAACCAAAGTCTGAAGTTTCAAAGTTTTCCAAACCTCTGACCCACCGACTAGAAAGATGACCCAGAAAGACTTGCAGCTCAAAAAAGTGAACCATCAACCATGTCAGGGAATAGGGGAGTTATGAAAATTTAGAGCTCCATGGCAAGGTTATAAAAATATGAGGGCTAGCAACTAAGGTTAGCAAAAGCACCAAAACTGCTCTCTTCACCAAACCTTAGTAGCAATGAAACTAACCAAAAATCCATCATTCCAATTCCAGTAATAGATAATCCACGACATGAATTCATATAAATTTTTAGTGGATATTCTAATTAGTCATGGAGATTGAGTATTGATGTGTGAATTGTAATGCAGTTTGACTAAGATTATGGATGCTTGGAATTAAAATCACCTTATAGTTCATATTTTAATTGTGTTAAAAGTAAAACTTGAGCATGTGCTCAATGATTCATCACTCAACTCAATGCTTATTAGATTAATAACATATTAACAATAGTATTAGTAGCATATACAACAATGAACATAATAACTTGAGTGTATCTAGAAGTTGACACCACTACCAAATTTTTTCTCCAAATGATATAATAAACAATACAGATAATTGAACATCAACACATTACTGAAGTTTTGAGCTTTTAAATTTATTATCAGTATATCACATGAAGGAATAAATAGAGACATTGGAAATGCAATATCTTGCTCAAAGAAAACTCTGCACAGAGCTAAGTTGGAACTTGGAAACTCATATTATCAAAAGTTAAACCATTGCATCACCCTTTCTAGCAACTTCCACTCTTTAGGTGCTGGAATTGTCATTTCTTCTAATTGATGTTGTTTAACTTGAAGATTTGTTAACAATTCATGATTCAAATTGGAACCTGTCTTGGATTCTTCAGTCAATTTTTCATTTAGGGTTAGCAATGGTTTGATGGAATCCAAATAGGTCACCACATCTAGGTTCTGAGGAAACCGGTCCAAATCAATCTTCCTTGCATCCTCCATCTTCTTTCTGAAATAATTCCATCCAATGAATCACTCATTTGTGTCAAAAGCCTGTGGTAAACCAAGCTCTGTAAAGTTCCTTAACTTTTCATCCACCTTCTTCATCTTGTCTACAACCAAATGCAAATATTTCTCTGTTTCACACATTCTCAAACACTTTTCAATAACATATGACAACGTCATTGATGTAGCAAGCCAATTACTAATTCCTTTTGATTTCAAAACATTGTCACTAGCTTTGTAGACCGTTTGTTGAATTTGATTTGCTGATTTCTCTAATGCCAACACATTTTTTTTCTCCATTGAACATTTGTTGAGCTTCTTATGATGTTGTCTGATAGCATCAATCAATTGAAACATGTCACACAAATGATCAATCCCCTACATTATTTCATCCCAGATTTTTTGTTTCATATGCCTCATTGTTTCTCTACAAAATGAAGATAACTTATTTTGACAAGACTTAATTTCATTTTTTGCTTCCATCAACTCTACCTCCAATATTTCATTTCTTTTTCTCTCCTTCTCCAATTTTTGTTCCCACTATGCATTTCCATTTGCAATGCTTAGTCTTAATATTTTTGAAGTGGATTTTTCCTCATCATATTTCTTGTTGCTCTCATCTAGCCTTTGCTTCAATTCCTTCATTGCAGTCTCAATCTCATTATGCTTATCCTCTTTTCCTTTTAATGTAGAGGCATATTTTTTAATTCTTTTTTCTAATTCATTGTTCTTGTTATTTGTTTCTTTCCTCTTTGCTTTCTAATTTGCTAGGTCTGCCTATTACTTTTCAATTTGAGTCTGCAACCTTTTTTTCTCTCTATCTTGCTTCAGCAATGATGTGTACACCAATTCATTAGTCTTCTTTAATACATTAATTTTGTTAGTATTTCTGAGTCCAGAAAAATCTAATTAAAAATTGTTCACTCGAAATTCAGATGGAGCCATCTGATTTGCTGGTTTGTTTTGAACTGTGGGAACAAGAAATGTGTACTCCATGATTTCTTTACTTGTGTCAAATGTGAGTAATACCATGGTTTTTATAGGATCTAAAGTTAGAGCAGACACACTCTCCATTAGTTGCTTCTTTTCTTTTTTATTCAATTCTGATTTCTTTTTAAAATCTTCAATGTAATCAAAACCTAGGGATGCAGGAACAATGGAATGCTTGAATGGTGAAGGAATAGGAGTACTTGTAGTTTCTAATGATGTCACAGCCAGACTAATTTGCATTGGGGGGGTGCCTAGAAATAACTCCTTTGTGGTGGATCCACTAGTAGTGTTACTTGGAGTTGGACCTGTCAAAATACTTTGCCTCTTCTATATACCTTGATCGCTTGGTGCTTCTATGGTATATTGTGTTGTCCACTTGTGTGTAATTTGATGTTGTAGCACATGTTGACCACTACTAGTACTACTACCCATACCATCGCCAGCAGAGGCAATGCCTGTTGCACTAAGCCCTCCACCATGGTCATGTCCTAGTTGTGATTGTGTCTGACCATGAGGATGAGGATTTGAACTTGAAGCTCTAACAAATTGAGCTATATACCCTAGGTCTACTTTTTCACCTCCAAAACCAAGGCCAGATTGATCAACTAGTTTTCTATGCTCTACATCTATTACCATCCAAGGGCCTTGTCTTTGGGACTGCAAAGGACAGCCTTCATAACCCATTTTTTCAGCTATGGCTACTCCTATAGTAAATGCTTCTTTTGTGGCCTCACTTAAACCAAGTTTGAAATTGACATGGCTTTCTTCTTGCCTATCATCATCACTTTCCTCATCTTCTTGTTCATTTGGAGGCTCTATATTCCATAATTCTCTAAACTCAAGATCTTCTTCGTTATCTCCATACACTACAAGATCTCTTGGATCACCTAGGTCCTTCCTCATAGACCAAAAGGCGATAATTTTTTTATCGTGACCAATTTTTTTCTATAACTTTCTTCTTTAGAGAATCTGGCATTTTTACTCTACTAGATGGTTTACGACTTTTTTCATAAATTTTCTTTTACCTCCTTATTGTCTTTCAATGCAATGCCATAATTTCTACTAACAATTGTTCAAAAGAAATACCATTCTCAGCAACACTTTTCTCCATTGCTCCTTTGACCTCATCCCAAGAATCCTTGTTTCTCAAGTTTTCAACCAAGGGTTTACTTTGATGTTGAATTCTACTTCCAACATTCTTATTGAGCACAATCATTGATTTAATGGTGTCACATGGATCATACTTCTAGTGACAAATAGCATCAAAATCAAAAAAATTCAAAAGATCATGTGCTACACTAAATTATTTTCTCTCAAATGTAATCCCTCCACATGAAAAAGGTAAAGAAGGAAATAATGTCTTCTTCCCCTGACTAGTAAAGTGTCTTTCATCAGTACTCTGCATCTACCTTACATATTCAAAAGAAAAAACCCTTTTTGTCATATGTATTGGAATTTTGTATGGTTGTACTTCAGATCCATAAGATCTTAGCACAATGTATTCTTCCAATAAGTGCCAATCAGCAAATTGTATTTCTTTTCCTAGTTGAATTCAATTTCTAGGAAATCTATGCATTGGAGTATTTGTAATTGCTTGATGCAATGGAGCCAAAAATTAGTCTACAAAATGAGTGTAGTTCCTTTGAGAATCATGCAACCTTATAACAGTGGTCCATTCATATATTGGAGCCATTTTATTTTGCTCAGGATTACTATTACCATAGGGAAGAATCTGAAGCTTGTTGGTTTGAAACATTCCTCTGAATTTCAATAGAAAAAGATAAGAACAAGTAGATTGTGAACCTAAATGTCTTGATGAAACCTCCTTTAATCATTAAAAATAGTTTATGCATGGATTCTACAACATGCTCAATAAAATTATATTTGGCATGTGGAACACCATAATGTATATTATACACCATTTCAAGGAGGCATGCACCCACTTCCAAATTGCTATCTAGTCCAAGGAAAAATGCTAGCATGGAAATAGTATCCTGAACCCATGGTTTAAAAATATCCAAATCATAAGGAGGCTTATGATCACCTTTCAATTTGTTTCTATCTCGAACTATTCTATTTAAGAAAGAATTTTTCTCCATTTCATCCATTGCTTCATAATCACTAGCAAGAAATAGTTGAGTAATTTATGACACAAATAATAAACATAAAACATGTGTTTTAAATTTTCTTTAAATTTTATTTAAATTTTAATGCGCTAGGATTGACATCAAGGCCAAGGGGCCAGAAACTTAACATTTCAAAGGCCTTAATCAAATGAATTACAATGTCACATTAATAGCACTTAACTTGCAAAGGAATTAATAAAATGAATTCCAATGTCACATTAATAGCACAACCATTCATTTTATTACAACTGAATTACAATGTCACATTATTACATCTAGTACAAATACAAATGTAAGTGCAAGCGCCAAGCTTCTACTGGACCGCTAGTGAAAACTTGAAAACATAAATGTCATACATGTATCTCTGAAAATAAATGGAACTTGCTAGGTCAACCATGAGCTCTAAAAATAAACACATGGGACTTGTCGAGTCAACCATACCCTCGTCGCTCTGAAAATAAATGAATGGAGAGAGGGGGCCAAATCAAACTAGGGAAATGGGAGCCATGAAGATACAAAATGTTCCTATCCCCTTTGAGAACCAGAGTCGTGCAGATGATGAGGGGTAGTAAAACTACTCCCACCTTCTACTTGTAGCCTCCATGCATGGGGATAACACTTATGTCCATTAGATCTCCTCATCTTGGTTCAAAACCTATCTGAGAAGTCAGGTGAACCAAATCGACTTCTTTCCAATTCCACCCATTCTGAACTTGAAGGAGGGTTAATCCACAATAGTGGTTTAAAAAGTTTTTGAGGAAATAATTTTTTTTTTTTGTGTTTCCACAATGTCAAGGGGTTCGGCTAAACTCTCTCGTTCGCCCGAACCAGCTTTGGTGTTCGATCGAACACAAGGGTTTGGTCGAACCACATGTTTGACCGAACCACCAACCATATGAATAAAAAATTAATATTTTATGGGGTTCGATCGAATGGGTGTTCAACCGAACCCCTTTAAATAGGGCATAAAAAGTAAATGAAATTGTCACTGTTGCATTATACGTTTTCTTTGTTTTTTGCATGCGACGAACGACGAACCCAAATGTGAACAAGGAACTAAACAAAAAAAAAAAAAACTCCTAGGGGAAAAACATGCACTAGCTCAAGCCACAGTTCATCAACTTGACCTCCATAGCTCAGCAGGTTGGTTAACTTCGAATTTCGTAGATTTCAAACTGCATTTGTTTCAGAAATTTTTAAACCCTAAATGTGAAATGTGAAATTTTCAAATTTGTAGATTTCAAACTACATGTCTTTGTTTGAAATTGCATTTTCTTGAAAGTTTATAAAGCCTTTTCAAAAAACATTATTTCTATCATGCTTTGATGAATGTTCATACCCTTTTCCAAAGCTCCAACTTTGACATGGGTAGGAAGTGTTGAATAAATGGCTTTGTAGTTGCTTGAAAGATTTTACAAACCCATTTCTAAACTTTGTCAAAAAATTAGAATGCCTTGTCCATGCTTCCACGTTTTGCGTACATTTCTTTGAGGTCACCTCCAATTGCATTTTCTTTAATATTTCTAAAGCCTTAACTGAACATTAATAGATTTAATAGATTGATTTGAGGCATTATATCATACAGTTCATGGTAAATTTTTTTGGTTATATTTGTTACTAAAATTATTGTTGATAACCATATACGGGGACTAAATTTCAATCGGGAAAAGTTGATGCACTGCGCTTTCACAGGTGGGTACAATTGGCTAAAACATAGATTCGAGCGTGCTCAAATATTTTTAATATTAAACATTTTATAATTTTTAAATAGAGGTTTATTTAGAGGTTAATAGTAATTTTTATTTGTTTCATTGATTGTTGGTATGCATATAAATTAAAATTGTCTAAATAATTGATTTTTCAAATATTATTATGTACATTTTAAAAGGTGGGAAAAAATAACAGTTTAGGTGTTGCATCAATCTATTTTAATATTTTCATGCTTGCAAATTTCTTATTTTTGATGTTGTAAGAAAACACTACATACAATTGATTTTAAATTTTATTAAATGCTTTCGATTAGAATATTTTAACTTTTTTTCCATCTATATCAACCTCTCGAAAACCAAAGGTTTAACTTTTTTCTATCTACACTCACGTCCATAAAGTCATTTTAATCCTTTCCTTTGTGTATGGAGTCTTTCCATCTTTACGGAGTTTTTCCATCTTTACACTCACGTCTAGAAAGTCAATTTTAATCCCATTCTTTTGTGTATGAATAAACAGTTACTCAATTTTAATTTTTGTGTACGGAGCTTTTCAATCTCTACACTCACCTCCACAAAGTCCATTTTAATCCAAATCTTTTCTGCATGGAGAAACAGTTACTCAAATAATTGTTAGATTAGAATATTTTAACCTTTTTTCCATCTATACTCACCTATGAAAAACCGAATATTTAAATTCTTTCTATCTACACTCATGTCCACAAAGACTATTTTAGTCCTTTGTGTACGAAATTTTTCCATTTCTACACTAGTGTCCAAAAATTCCATTTTAGTCCTTTGTGTACATAATTTTTCATCTCTACACTCATGTCCAGAGAGTCCATTTTTGTCCTTTGTGTACGGAGTTTTTCCATCTCTACACTCATGTCAAAAAAGTGATTTTAATCCACACTTACTCCAATAATTGTTATTTTTTTATTAGCATATTTTAACTGTCTTTTCATCTACACTCACCTCCAGAAACCCAATTCTATTCTTGTGTACCGAGAAACAATTACTCATATAATTGTTAGTTTGTTCATTAGAACATTTTATTATTTTTTAATGATTGTTATGTGAATTTAGAATTAAGTCTACTTTGATTCATAAAATTGCTTATATGTTTGTCATGTAGACAAATATTTAATTATTTGATTATTGTTGTAACTGAAACTCCTACTTTTAAATATAAAGAACATAATATTTGTATTAAAAAACTTGTTTAACTTTTTATCATTTTAATGTTTTTATAAAGGTTTTAATATCAAAATAAATTACATTAAAATAACAACACCTGCTCTACCCATAAACCTAGCTCTATATATGCATGCGCTTTCACAGGCAACTAAAATTGGCATTTGTTGGACGTTAGAAATAGTTAAAGGGTAAAATATGTATTTGGCCACAACATGGTTACCTGCCTCAATGGGTTTTTGTAGATGAGCGATGGGTGGACAAATGTCAACCATTTTATCGGCAGAAGGAAAATATGAATGGGGACGATTACGGACCATCACACAAGAGGCACGATACCCCTAAATTGATGGTTCCAATGGATGTCTTCATAGTGGTTTGAAAAGGACATGATCCACCTGATTTACCCTAGAAGCATAACCAAAATCAGAATTACCAATCTTCGTCTCCTTGGAAAAAATCAAATAGCAGGTGTAAGGGCTAGGAGGAGTGGTCGACTCACAAAAGACTAGCCAAAAATTGCAAGGAAAGGAAAGTGAGGAATGCAAAGTGGGAAGAAGAGAGTCGGACTGCGGTGGAGGAATGCATCCCTAATCATAGTACTATTGAAGATCTATTGGAAATCGATGTCACGGAGGAAATCAAATCATATTCAACTATTCTTGGGGAGTATCCATTTATTTGTTGCTTCATCAAAATTACGCCTGATAGGGCTTCGATAAAGGGGTGGATTAAGGAGCAATGGAAAATGAAAGTCCATACAAGGTTTTTGTGAAAAGGTTTCTTTTTGGTAGCTTTTGCAAATGAAGAAGCAAAGATATGGCTCACATAAGGCAACATGTGGTTCATGAATGATTATCCCTTATACATGCAGCCATGGAGTCAAAACTTTGACCTGATAAAAATGAGGCCATATGACCAGCCTGTCTGGATAAGACTATACAATCTCTTGATGGAGTACTAGACTAAAGAATGTTTTGTAAAAATTGGCCACTCTATGGGCTCCCTAATGGAAATCGACATGAGTATCTTGGATGGTGACATACAAATATTCTAGAATGAAAGTTGTGGCAATTGATACCATACCTAAGAAAATCTATCTTCTGGTGGATGGGGTTCGCCAGTTTCAAGAGATTGAAGTAGAAGACACAAAATGGTTCTACCTCATTTGCCGTGCCCTAGATCACAAGGAGGTAGCGTGTGCTAGAGAAATGAAGAGGGTTTTGAAGAAGTCACAATAGGAGGATCTTCCCCTATTGTGCATAGGCCCACTCCTGATGCCTCTAAAGAGGAGAAAAATCAACTAAGTGATGTCCCAAAGGGTGGGATGGAGCATGTTGAAAGTCCGCCTAAGGTATCGAAAGATGAGAAGCAATCAGATGATTTGCAGCTGAAGACCCTGTTGTGCATGTTTTGCACACACGCCCCGCCGTAGGCAGGGACCCCCTTTTTTTTGCTCCTGACAGGCTGCTTTGCCCCTGTCTTGTTTTGTGTGCCCCATTTCCAAGCCCAAATTGGTCGTGTGCCTTCAAAACGATCGAATTCCCCTACCCAAATTCACCTACTTGGGGTATTCAAATTTGCAAAGAAATAAAGTCACCCATCCCCTTTCTGCCTTTTGTCTTGCTTTGGTTGTTTCGGAAACGTCTGTGGACCCCTGTCGGTCCAGTTTCCACATTTTTGGCTTTTGGGACAACTTTTTGGTAGATTTAGGGTGTGTTTGGGGTATTTGTATGAACTGCCAAGGTTGCATCAACGTTTGGGTAAGTTTCGGTGGTTCCGAAGCTTCGTCCCTCTTTTGCTGTTTTGGAAACATCCGTGGACCCCTGCCGGTCCGGTTTCCATGTTTTTGACATTGGGGCCAACTTTTTGGTGGATCTGAGATGTGTTTGTGGTCCCTAAGTGAACTGCCAAGGTTGCATCAATGTTCGGTTAAGTTTTGGTTGTTCCGGAGCTTTGTCCCGCTTTGGCTGTTTTGGAAACATCTGTGGACCCTCGTCGCTCCCGTTTCCTTAATTTTGACTTTGGGAGCAATCTTTTTTGTATCGGGGATGTGTTTGAAATACGTAAATGAACTGCCAAGGTTTTGTTGATGTTCCGTTAAGTTTTGATGGTTTCGGAACTTTCCCTCTGGAGTTCCTTTCCTCCTTGGCTGTTTGGAAACGTCCGTGGACCCCCATCGCTCCCGTTTCCTCAATTTTGACTTTGGGGTCACCATTTTCTGGATCTGGGATGTGTTTGATGTGTTAAAATGAACTGCCAAGGTTTCGTCAAAGTTTGGTTAAGTTTCGGTGGTTTCGGAGCTTTGTCCCCCTTTTGCTGTTTGGAACATCCGTTGGCTCAGGGCGACCCGGCCTCCGGAGCCCGGCCCCTCCGTGGCCATTTCCGGGTTTCCGCCTCTCCGTGGCCATTTTGGAACTTCCGACGGCTGCCTTCCTTCCGCCCTCCGGAGCCCGGCCCCTCCGTGGCCGTTTCCGGGGTTCCACCTCTGCGTCGCCATTTTGGAACTTCC
>VDFB02266521.1:0-25402 GCA_007258455.2 Sequoia sempervirens
TCTAGATGTCAATGATCTAAAAATAATGCAATGAATAAAAAACTTTATTATTAGGTAAGTGCATTAAATGTTTATTAGATGTTCCAAATGATTTTGTGTTTGTTCATAAACACAAAACCCTAATGTACATTTCAAAATTTCACACTTCAAATTGGAATGTAATGACTAAATGGAGGGAAAGAAACAATCCTCGAGTTTGAATTTTAATTTAAAAGTTTTGGGGTCATTTATCTAAATTATATAACTATCCTAAGCAGGAAAAAATTTAGTGGCCAATCTTCACCAATTGGCGAATTTTAGGGGGTGTCCAAACCTGGATTTTATGAAGTATAGGTCCAATGAATGTCCATTCGTCAATGAGCTTTTCTATGAGGCATAATTAAGCAACAAATTTTCCATTGTAAAACTATGCGTTTCAATTGTACTGACTAATATTTTTGCTTGGAATCTCGAAAGAGTTTAATAAAACACCTACATATTTGCCAATACTATTAAAACAACATTGTATCAGGACCCATTTCGCCAATTAAAATTTACAAATAGTTTCTTCTGAAGACCTATTTCGCCAATTAAAATTTATAAAAATTTTCTCATGAGGACCTATTTCACCAATAACATTAAAAAATAATTACATTTGAGGACAAATTTTTCCTTCAAAATTATAACATATCGTTGTATAAGCACGCAGGATTCACCAAATTTTTAATATACCATTTAAAAATCCCGCGAAATTCGCCAAATATGGAATCATGGATTGATATAAATAAAATCGAAAGTTTCATTTATTCTTACACATTTTGTTCGGTTCTGAGGTTCTACTCCATTCAAAAGTTAGAAAAAGTCAAAAATGTAGACTTAAAAGGTGAGTGATGATTTCTTCATAATGTTATTAGTTATAACAATAAGTTTTGTTTATCTCTCTTCCATTCTTGCTTCAACAAAGTGAACCTTAGAAGTTAGAACGAAACTCTGAAGTTTCAAAGTTTTTGAAATCTCCAACCCATGAAGTAGAAAGATGACCAAGAAAGACTTGCAACTCAACAAAGTGAACCATCAACCAAGTCAGGAAATCATGAAGTTATGAAAATTTAGAACTCCGCGACAAGTTTATATAACTCTGAGGTCTAGCAACTAAGTTTAGGAAAAGCCAAATAATTTATATTGTATTCCATGGTATCCAATATGATATGTGATTTATTATTAATCAATTCCATGAATAGAAATAAACACAATTGAAAGTGTCATTTATTTAGAAGTCAGCCAAAGCCAAAAACGTAGACTTAAAGGTGAGTGATCATTTCTTCATAGTGTTATTAGTTATAATAATAAGTTTTCTTTATCTATTTTCCACTCTTCCTTTAGTCTTAAAGATGATATTGAGTAGGTAATGGGATCTATATTATTATTCTCTATCCTTAAACAAGAAGAATTTTTTTTCCAGTTTTTCTTCGAAGTGAGATGAATATGTTGAGCGAATCAGAGATCAATATGTTGAGCAACTCGAGCATCAAGGGTAAGGCTCCTGCTGCTCCTCAGGGTGGTGAACAGACTCCTAGTTCTTCTCAAACTCCTTCTGCTCCTCAGGGTGGTAAGGCTCCAACCGCTCCTTAGGGTGGAGAAGAGACTCATACCGCTTCTCAGACTCCTTTCGCTCCCCAGGGTTGTAAGGATCCTACCACTCCTCAGACTCCTGCTGCTCCTCAGGGTGGTGAAGAGACTCTTGCCACTCCTTAGGCTCCTCAGGGTGGTGAAGAGACTCTTGTTGCTCCTCAGGGTGGTCAAGAGACTGCGAGGCCATCAAAATGCCCAAAAATTAGACGTACCATACAGTCTTACTTTGCAATTTCCAAAGCTTCTGATCCATCAGGTCAAGATGGAGCTACATCATCAACTGTTCCACCAAATATTGGTATCATTCCCAATACCTCACCACCACCGGAAGGTCAAGTTGATATTGTCATTGATTTAAATCAAAATGTATTAAATGAGGATAGCAATACCGCAGAAGATGTTCCAAGTGATACCTTGTGCCTGGTTAGCAAGAATGAGATAACTGACTTGGATGAGGATGATGATGTTGGTAGCAAGAAAAGGAAAAATAAACCAAAAAAGGGGCGTGAGTGGGAAATGACAAAGATTTTTCAACTTGGTTGGTTGTCAAAATACCCATTCATGGTACTAGTGGGGATTTGCAATGCAAACGATATTGAAAAGGAAACATTGGCCAAATGTAATATTTGTAGTTGGAAATGTGGAAGATCCAATACATTGCAGCTAAATATTGACACTATAGAAAAGCATATCGCTAAAGTTTATGAAAACAAATCATAGACGGAAAGGAAGAATCAGTCGTATGATTGAAATCAAAGGATTGATCTCTTCATGTTAAGTATGTCGTGGATTATGAAGAGCATGAAAAAATTATGTCAAGCATTGTTGCATGTAGAGGTACAATTGAGGCTCAATTTGGAAAAGCAATGGAATCATAAAATCTGTTAAAAACTATTTAGATGAGTGTTGTTTTTCATATTTTGTGTAGAGGGCATCCTATGACAGACTACCCAGAATATTCTCATTTATTATCTTATTTGAATGTTCCTCACTATCCCTTGTCACATTGGTTAGTAAACACTAGATGGGATCGGAAAAACTGTCTTGCTGCAGTGGAAAAGGAAGATTTAGAGGATGAAGTAAAATAGTCAAATTTTATTGCATTATCTTTAGATGAAGTTACTACAATAGACAATACTTCTTGGGTTTGTATGCATTTGTATACTATACAACAAAATTTTTGCCAAGCTCATCTTCTCTGTGTTCATAAAATGAAGAACAATTCAACAATGCAAAATATATTTGAACTAGTCAAAACATCTTTGAATGAAATTGCAGGTATGGATGAGTTGATAATTGGGAAAAATTTGGTGTGTGTAGGATTTGATGGAGCTACAGTGATGCAAGGTCAAAGGACCGCTGTTTGCACAAAGTTATAAACTACTCATGCACCATACATGCTTGGAATTCACTACATAGCCCACATAATGAATTTAGCATTCAAAATTGTTAACATGTTTCCTATAGTATCAAAAGTCAAAAATCTAGTCCGCGAGATCCACACATACTTCTATTGAAGTCTTAAATGTTTCACAGAATTTCAAAATTTTGCTGAGGGAATAACACCATGAAACAAGCTTCTCAAGGATGTTGATACGAGATGGATCTCCCTGCATGGACCAACACAACGAGTTCTTTTAGATTATCAATCTTTGATTAGAGTGATGTACGAGCATCGCAGAATAGTAGACAAAGCTCCTAACCTCTTACATAGGTTAAGCGATATAGAAACACTCTTGACTTTAACTAGTCTTCTCCCCATGCTAGATGTGATGATTGATCTTGTGAAGAAAGCCTAAGATAGAACTATGTATATTAATGAATATGCCAATCTACGTAAACTTACATGCTTGGCCCTCGATAATCTATATCTAGATCTAACACAAGATGGCCCAAATTATTTCATGTGGCAAAAAATTACTGATTTGAATGATCCTGATAATTATTTATAGTTTAATGCAAGTGGGAAATTATGCATCTGTGTATGTGGATATGAGATACAAATATACCAATGTAAGACAATTAGGCACTTTAGCAAAGAAGTAGCTATTAACCAAGAAGATTTTCAAGGCATTGTTAAACCTGTTGGTAATAATTTGAAGGAAATTGAAAAATCTCTTTCCTCAGAGATTCGTGAAAGATTCCCTCAACATGAAATACTTGAAGCCATGAGTAATGTGTATCCTCAATTTTGGGAAAACCAAGATGACCCCACATTTTTTCATGCTCAATTAAAAATATCGATCGAACAATTTTTGAAAACTAGAAGATACAATGAGTAGAAAATAGTAGGAATCTTAGATGAAGCTAAGCTTAGAAAACAATGTGGGAGTTTTGCAACAGCTGTGAGGGACCAATATAAATCCATGGGCAAGGAAAATGCCTATGAACCAGCATCAATAAATAAGGTTTGGACAAGCTTAGGTCAGAGTGAAATATTGCATGGTTCAATATCATAATCTTTCAAACTTGTTGATCTATGTAAAACAGTGATATTGGGGTCAGTGGAAGATGAGAGAGTTTTCAGTACATTGGGGTTTTTGAAATCAAAGTTAAGAAACAAACTAGACAAGAATAATTTGGAAAATTGCTTGAGGATGAAAGGAACTACGTATAATGTCAAAAATTTTCCTTTTGAAAGGGCACTCACAATCTGGAGGTCCACATGTGAAAGAAGAGGAGCAAGGTTGTGCAACACTCCAATTCCAAAGGCTGGTATTGGTGGCACTGGTAGTGGAAATGGGACTCAGACAACTGACATTGACAAAAATGACACAATGAATGTTGAATTTGAGACACAAGCCGAAGAAAAAGAAGAGCAGACTTGGAATCAAATTCAAGATGACTCTTTTACTTTATCTGATGATGAACATCAAATTGAGGAACGCTAGTCCATTTGGGAAATGGAAGAGATTCAAGAGAATTAGTAGCTTTTAGGTATTTATATTGCACTTCATGGATCCCAAGATTAGATTCCATTATTCCATACTCTAGTTGATGATATTTTATATTGTATTCAATGAAATTATGAAACATTGCACTTCATGATATTTTATTTTATACTGCACTTCATGAATCATATTCCAAAGTCAAATTGTAGTTGATGATATTTTATGTTGTATTCCATGAAATCGTGATATTTTATATTTTATATTTTGCATTAGTCCGTACATAGCATGCTTTTGGAAATTCCTGAAAAGACAACTCAAGTTTATTCTATACATAGCATTCAATGAGATGTCAGATGATGGTGCCTTTGAAAGGAAAGATAAGTCCATAATGTTGCGTGGTCGCTAAAACTTGGAACCTTAGAACCAAAGTCTGAAGTTTCAAAGTTTTCCAAACCTCCGACCCACCGACTAGAAAGATGACCCAGAAAGACTTGCAGCTCAAAAAAGTGAGCCATCAACCATGTCAGGGAATAGGGGAGTTATGAAAATTTAGAGCTCCATGGCAAGGTTATAAAAATATGAGGGCTAGCAACTAAGGTTAGCAAAAGCACCAAAACCGCTCTCTTCACCAAAACTTAGTAGCAATGAAACTAACCAAAAATCCATCATTCCAATTCCAGTAATAGATAATCCACGACATGAATTCATGTAAATGTTTAGTGGATATTCTAATTAGTCATGGAGATTGAGTATTGATGTGTGAATTGTAATGCAGTTTGACTAAGATTATGGATGCTTGGAATTAAAATCACCTTATAGTTCATATTTTAATTGTGTTAAAAGTAAAACTTGAGCATGTGCTCAATGATTCATCACTCAACTCAATGCTTATTAGATTAATAACATATTAACAATAGTATTAGTAGCATATACAACAATGAACATAATAACTTGAGTGTATCTAGAAGTTGACACCATACCAAATTTTTTCTCCAAATGATATAATAAACAATACAGATAATTGAACATCAACACATTACTGAAGTTTTGAGCTTTTAAATTGATTATCAGTATATCACATGAAGGAATAAATAGAGACATTGGAAATGCAATATCTTGCTCAAAGAAAACTCTGCACAGAGCTAAGTTGGAACTTGGAAACTCATATTATCAAAAGTTAAACCATTGCATCACCCTTTCTAGCAACTTCTACTCTTTAGGTGCTGGAATTGTCATTTCTTCTAATTGATGCTGTTTAACTTGAAGATTTGTTAACAATTCATGATTCAAATTGGAACCTGTCTTGGATTCTTCGGTCAATTTTTCATTTAGGGTTAGCAATGGTTTGATGGAATCCAAATAGGTCACCACATCTAGGTTCTGAGGAAACTGGTCCAAATCAATCTTCCTTGCATCCTCCATCTTCTTTCTGAAATAATTCCATCCAATGAATCACTCATTTGTGTCAAACGCCTCTGGTAAACCAAGCTCTGTAAAGTTCCTTAACTTTTCATCCACCTTCTTCATCTTGTCTACAACCAAATGCAAATATTTCTCTGTTTCACACATTCTCAAACACTTTTCAATAACATATGACAACGTCATTGATGTAGCAAGCCAATTACTAATTCCTTTTGATTTCAAAACATTGTCACTAGCTTTGTAGACCGTTTGTTGAATTTGATTTGCTGATTTCTCTAATGCCAACACATTTTTTTTCTCCATTGAACATTTGTTGAGCTTCTTATGATGTTGTCTGATAGCATCAATCAATTGAAACATGTCACACAAATGATCAATCCCCTACATTATTTCATCCCAGATTTTTTGTTTCATATGCCTCATTGTTTCTCTACAAAATGAAGATAACTTATTTTGACAAGACTTAATTTCATTTTTTGCTTCCATCAACTCTACCTCCAATATTTCATTTCTTTTTCTCTCCTTCTCCAATTTTTGTTCCCACTATGCATTTCCATTTGCAATGCTTAGTCTTAATATTTTTGAAGTGGATTTTTCCTCATCATATTTCTTGTTGCTCTCATCTAGCCTGTGCTTCAATTCCTTCATTGCAGTCTCAATCTCATTCTGCTTATCCTCTTTTCCTTTTAATGTAGAGGCATATTTTTTAATTCTTTTTTCTAATTCATTGCTCTTGTTATTTATTTCTTTCCTCTTTGCTTTCTAATTTGCTAGGTCTGCCTATTACTTTTCAATTTGAGTCTGCAACCTTTTTTCTCTCTATCTTGCTTCAGCAATGATGTGTACACCAATTCATTAGTCTTCTCTAATACATTAATTTTGTCAGTATTTCTGAGTCCAGAAAAATCTAATTAAAAATGGTTCACTCAGAATTTAGATGTAGCCATCTGATTTGCTGGTTTGTTTTGAACTGTGGGAACAAGAAATGTGTACTCCATGATTTCTTTACTTGTGTCAAATGCGAGTAATACCATGGTTTTTGTAGGATCTAAAGTTAGAGCAGACACACTCTCCATTAGTTGCTTCTTTTCTTTTTTATTCAATTCTGATTTCTTTTTAAAATCTTCAATGTAATCAAAACCCAGGGATGCAGGAACAATGGAATGCTTGAATGGTGAAGGAATACGAGTACTTGTAGTTTCTAATGATGTCACAGCAAGACTAATTGGCATTGGGGGGGTGCCTAGAAATAACTCCTTTGTGGTGGATCCACTAGTAGTGTTACTTGGAGTTGGACCTGTCAAAATACTTTGCCTTTTCTGTATACCTTGATCGCCTGGTGCTTCTGTGGTATATTGTGTTGTCCACTTGTGTGTAATTTGATGTTGTAGCACATGTTGACCACTACTAGTACTACTACCCATACCATCGCCAGCAGAGGCAATGCCTGTTGCACTAAGCCCTCCACCATGGTCATGTCCTAGTTGTGATTGTGTCTGACCATGAGGATGAGGATTTGAACTTGAAGCTCTAACAATTGAGCTATATACCCTAGGTCTACTTTTTCACCTCCAAAACCAAGGCCAGATTGATCAACTAGTTTTCTATGCTCTACATCTATTACCATCCAAGGGCCTTGTCTTTGGGACTGCAAAGGACAGCCTTCATAACCCATTTTTTCAGCTATGGCTACTCCTATAGTAAATGCTTCTTTTGTGGCCTCACTTAAACCAAGTTTGAAATTGACATGGCTTTCTTCTTGCCTATCATCATCACTTTCCTCATCTTCTTGTTCATTTGGAGGCTCTATATTCCATAATTCTCTAAACTCAAGATCTTCTTCGTTATCTCCATACACTACAAGATCTCTTGGATCACCTAGGTCCTTCCTCATAGACCAAAAGGCGATAATTTTTTTATCGTGACCAATTTTTTTCTATAACTTTCTTCTTTAGAGAATCTGGCATTTTTACTCTACTAGATGGTTTACGACTTTTTTCATAAATTTTCTTTTACCTCCTTATTGTCTTTCAATGCAATGCCATAATTTCTACTAACAGTTGTTCAAAAGAAATACCATTCTCAGCAACACTTTTCTCCATTGCTCCTTTGACCTCATCCCAAGAATCCTTGTTTCTCAAGTTTTCAAGCAAGGGTTTACTTTGATGTTGAATTCTACTTCCAACATTCTTATTGAGCACAATCATTGATTTAATGGTGTCACATGGATCATACTTCTAGTGACAAATAGAATCAAAATCAAAAAAATTCAAAAGATCATGTGCTACACTAAATTATTTTCTCTCAAATGTAATCCCTCCAAATGAAAAAGGTAAAGAAGGAAATAATGTCTTCTTCCCCTGACTAGTAAAGTGTCTTTCATCGGTACTCTGCATCTACCTTACATATTCAAAAGCAAAAACCCTTTTTGTCATATGTATTGGAATTTTATATGGTTGTACTTCAGATCCATAAAATCTTAGCACAATGTATTCTTCCAATAAGTACCAATCAGCCAATTGTATTTCTTTTCCTAGTTGAATTCAGTTTCTAGGAAATCTATGCATTGGAGTATTTGTAATTGCTTGATGCAATGGAGCCAAAAATTAGTCTACAAAATGACTGTAGTTCCTTTGAGAATCATGCAACCTTATAACAGTGGTCCATTCATATATTGGAGCCATTTTATTTTGCTCAGGATTACTATTACCATAGGGAAGAATCTGAAGCTTGTTGGTTTGAAACATTCCTCTGGATTTCAATAGAAAAAGATAAGAACAAGTAGATTGTGAACCTAAATGTCTTGATGAAACCTCCTTTAATCATTAAAAAAAGTTTATGCATGGATTCTACAACATGCTCAATAAAATTATATTTGGCATGTGGAACACCATAATGGATATTATACACCATTTCAAGGAGGCATGCACCCACATCCAAATTGCTATCTAGTCCAAGGAAAAATGCTAGCATGGAAATAGTATCCTGAACCCATGGTTTAAAAATATCCAAATCATAAGGAGGCTTATGATCACCTTTCAATTTGTTTCTATCTTGAACTATTCTATTTAAGAAAGAATTTTTCTCCATTTCATCCATTGCTTCATAATCACTAGCAAGAAATAGTTGAGTAATTTATGATATAAATAATAAACATAAAACATGTGTTTTAAATTTTCTTTAAATTTTATTTAAATTTTAATGCGCTAGGATTGACATCAAGGCCAAGGGGCCAGAAACTTAACATTTCAAAGGCCTTAATCAAATGAATTACAATGTCACGTTAATAGCACATTGCACAACCATTAATAGCACTTAACTTGCAAAGGAATTAATAAAATGAATTACAATGTCACATTAATAGCACAACCATTCATTTTATTACAACTGCATTACAATGTCACATTATTACATCTAGTACAAATACAAATGTAAGTGCAAGCACCAAGCTTCTACTGGACTGCTAGTGAAAACTTGAAAACATAAATGTCATACATGTATCTCTGAAAATAAATGGAACTTGCTAGGTCAACCATGAGCTCTAAAAATAAACACATGGGACTTGTCGAGTCAACCATACCCTCGTCGCTCTGAAAATAAATGAATGGAGAAAGGGGGCCAAATCAAACTAGGGAAATGGGAGCCATGAAGATACAAAATGTTCCTATCCCCTTTGAGAACCAGAGTCGTACAGATGATGAGGGGTAGTAAAACTACTCCCACCTTCTACTTGTAGCCTCCATGCATGGGGATAACACTTATGTCCATTAGATCTCCTCATCCTGGTTCAAAACCTATCTGAGAAGTCAGGTGAACCAAATCGACTTCTTTCCAATTCCACCCATTCTGAACTTGAAGGAGGGTTAATCCATAATAGTGGTTTAAAATTTTTTTGAGGAAAGAAATTTTTTTTTTTTGTGTTTCCACAATGTCAAGGGGTTCGGCTGAACTCTCTGGTTCGCCCGAACCAGCTTTGGTGTTCGATCAAACACAAGGGTTTGGTCGAACCACATGTTTGACCGAACCACCAACCATATGAATAAAAAATTAATATTTTATGGGGTTCGGTCGAATGGGTGTTCAACCGAACCCCTTGAAATAGGGCATAAAAAGTAAAAGAAATTGTCACTGTTGCATTATACGTTTTCTTTATTTTTTGCATGCGACGAACGACGAACCCAAATGTGAACAACGAACTAAACAAAAAAAAAAAACTCCTAGGGGAAAACGTGCACTAGCTCAAGCCACAGTTCATCAACTTGACCTCCATAGCTCAGCAGGTTGGTTAACTTCGAATTTTGTAGATTTCAAACTGCATTTGTTTCAGAAATTTTTAAACCCTAAATGTGAAATGTGAAATTTTCAAATTTGTAGATTTCAAACTACATGTCTTTGTTTGAAATTGCATTTTCTTGAAAGTTTATAAAGCCTTTTCAAAAAACATTATTTCTATCATGCTTTGATGAATGCTCATACCCTTTTCCAAAGCTCCAACTTTGACATGGGCAGGAAGTGTTGAATAAATGGCTTTGTAGTTGCTTGAAAGATTTTACAAACCCATTTCTAAACTTTGTCAAAAAATTAGCATGCCTTGTCCATGCTTCCACGTTTTGCGTACATTTCTTTGAGGTCACCTCCAATTGCATTTTCTTTAATATTTCTAAAGCCTTAACTAAACATTAATAGATTTAATAGATTGATTTGAGGCATTATATCATACAGTTCATGGTAAATTTTTTTGGTTATATTTGTTACTAAAATTATTGTTGATAACCATATACGGGGACTAAATTTCAATCGGGAAAAGTTGATGCACTGCGCTTTCACAGGTGGGTACAATTGGCTAAAACACAGATTCGAGCGTGCTCAAATATTTTTAATATTAAACATTTTATAATTTTTAAATAGAGGTTTATTTAGAGGTTAATAGTAATTTTTATTTGTTTCATTGATTGTTGGTATGCATATAAATTAAAATTGTCTAAATAATTGATTTTTCAAATATTATTATGTACATTTTAAAAGGTGGGAAAAAATAACAGTTTAGGTGTTGCATCAATCTATTTTAATATTTTCATGCTTGCAAATTTCTTATTTTTGATGTTGTAAGAAAACACTACATACAATTGATTTTAAATTTTATTAAATGCTTTAGATTAGAATATTTTAACTTTTTTTCCATCTATGTCAACCTCACGAAAACCAAAGGTTTAACTTTTTTCTATCTACACTCACGTCCATAAAGTCATTTTAATCCTTTCCTTTGTGTACAGAGTCTTTCCATCTTTACGGAGTTTTTCCATCTTTACACTCACGTCTAGAAAGTCAATTTTAATCCCATTCTTTTGTGTATGAATAAACAGTTATTCAATTTTAATTTTTGTGTACGGAGCTTTTCAATCTCTACACTCACCTCCACAAAGTCCATTTTAATCCAAATCTTTTGTGCATGGAGAAACAGTTACTCAAATAATTGTTAGATTAGAATATTTTAACCTTTTTTCCATCTATACTCACCTATGAAAAACCAAATATTTAAATTCTTTCTATCTACACTCATGTCCACAAAGACTATTTTAGTCCTTTGTGTACAGAATTTTTCCATTTCTACACTCGTGTCCAAAAATTCCATTTTAGTCCTTTGTGTACGAAATTTTTCATCTCTACACTCATGTCCAGAGAGTCCGTTTTTGTCCTTTGTGTACGGAGTGTTTCCATCTCTACACTCATGTCAAAAGAGTGATTTTAATCCTAATCTTTTGGGTATGGAGAAACACTTACTCCAATAATTGTTATTTTTTTATTAGCATATTTTAACTGTCTTTCCATCTACACTCACCTCCAAAAACCCAATTCTATTCTTGTGTACCGAGAAACAATTACTCATATAATTGTTAGTTTGTTCATTAGAATTTTTTTTTTTTTTTTAATGATTGTTATGTGAATTTAGAATTAAGTCTACTTTGGTTCATAAAATTGCTTATATGTTTGTCATGTAGACAAATATTTAATTATTTGATTATTGTTGTAGCTAAAACTCCTACTTTTAAATATAAAGAACATAATATTTGTATTAAAAAACTTGTTTAAATTTTTATCATTTTAATGTTTTTATAAAGGTTTCAATATCAAAATAAATTACATTAAAATAACAACACCTACTCTACCCACAAACCTAGCTCTATATATGCATGCGCTTTCATAGGCAACTAAAATTGGCATTTGTTGGACGTGAGAAATAGTTAAAGGGTAAAATATGTATTTGGCCACAACATGGTTACCTGCCTCAATGGGTTTTTGTAGATGAGCGATGGGTGGAAAAATGTCAGCCATTTTATCGGCAAAAGGAAAATATGAATGGGGACGATTACGGACCAGCACACAAGAGGCACGATACCCCTAAATTGATGGTTCCAATGGATGTCTTCGGAGTGGTTTGAAAAGGACATGATCCACCTGATTCACCCTAGAAGCATAACCAAAATCAGAATTACCAATCTTTGTCTCCTTGGAAAAAATCAAATAGCAGGTGTAAGGGCTAGGAGGAGTGGTCGACTCACAAAACACTAGCCAAAAATTGCAAGGAAAGGAAAGCGAGGAATGCAAAGTGGGAAGAAGAGAAGGAAAGGAAAGCGAGGAATGCAAAGTGGGAAGAAGAGAGTCGGACTGCGGTGGAGGAATGCATCCCTAATCATAGTACTATTGAAGATCTATTTGAAATCGATGTCACGGAGGAAATCAAATCAGATTCAACTATTCTTGGGGAGTATGCATTTATTTGTTGCTTCATCAAAATTACGCCTGATAGGGCTTCGATAAAGGGGTGGATTAAGGAGCAATGGAAAATGAAAGTCCATACAAGGTTTTTGTGAAAAGGTTTCTTTTTGGTAGCTTTTGCAAATGAAGAAGCAAAGATATGGCTCACATAAGGCAACATGTGGTTCATGAATGATTATCCCTTATACATGCAGCCATGGAGTCAAAACTTTGACCTGATAAAAATGAGGCCATATGACCAGCCTGTCTGGATAAGACTATACAATCTCTTGATGGAGTACTGGACTAAAGAATGTTTTGTAAAAATTGGCCACTCTATGGGCTCCCTAATGGAAATCGACATGAGTATCTTGGATGGTGACATACAAATACGCTAGAATGAAAGTTGTGGCAATTGATACCATACCTAAGAAAATCTATCTTCTAGTGGATGGGGTTCGCCAGTTTCAAGAGATTGAAGTAGAAGACACAAAATGGTTCTGCCTCATTTGCAGTGCCCTAGATCACAAGGAGGTAGCGTGTGCTAGAGAAATGAAGAGGGTTTTGAAGAAGTCACAATAGGAGGATCTTCCCCTATTGTGCACAGGCCCACTCCTTATGCCTCTAAAGAGGAGAAAAATCAACTAAGTGATGTCCCAAAGGGTGGGATGGAGCATGTTGAAAGTCTACCTAAGGTATCGAAAGAGGAGAAGCAATCAGATGATTTGCAGCTGAAGACCCCTCTTCAGGGGAAGAGTCATGATCGGGAGCAAATTGAGGTTGTCGAGGTCGCTTCTCTGGCAAGTGATGAGTTAGATTCAAACATTGACCCGAATGATACGCTGAATATTATTAAGGATACATGCATATCTCAATCAGCTACAAAGCATTTGGGTGTGGGAAAAATCGGCACATCTGGGAATACCAGTAGAAGGAAATCCTTCAAACAATTAAGGGAAGAGGAGGTTGCTGTAAAGAAATTCTCCAACATCACTAAATTTCTAAGTACCAAGGGAAGAATCCCCTCCCTTGGGAAACAATGAAGATAACAACATGGAATGTTAGGGGCCTAATGACCCCTGACAAGCAACACCTAGTTAGGCATCAACTACAAAAAAGCACATACAACATCATATTGCTACAAGAAACTAAGCTCACTAGAGAGGAAGGGAAGAAGTTTTTGAAGTATTTTTGGCTCTAGAATGGCTTTTTACATGACTCATTAGGTAAGGCAGGAGGATTAGGACTAATGTGGAAAGAAGCTACGATCTCGGTGGATGTTATTGGCTCATTGGAAAAGTGGTTGGCAGCTAAGATTTATGATCTTGGGCGCAATTGCCAATTTGTGATTATGAAAATTTATGGCTGGATGAAAACTGAGGAGAAGGGGCCCCTTCCTCAAGGAAAAAATGATCATTGGTGGTGATTTTAATGCTATTCTGGACCTGATCAAGAAGAGTGGTGAGATTTGAAGTGTATCTCAGGCCACCATTTCCTTCAGGAATTTCGTGGTAGAAGCTAGATTAGTTGACTATCCCATAGGAAATGGGGTATTCAATTGGACCAACAAGCGAAAGGAATTCACTGTGATTGCCAAGATACTGAACATATTTTTGGTCTCTTTAGGTTGGAGCGACGATGGAATGCAAGTCCAAGCTAGCATTCTACCTATGTCAATTTTGGATCACTTCCCAATAGAATTAACAATATTTGGATGACCAAAATTGTTAAAAATGAGTTTCAAATTCTAGAATATGTGGTGGTGGGACATGAGCCTTGTTGGCCTTCTGGAAATTTGGTGGAAGGAAGCTCGGGTTGGTGGAGCAATTAGTTTCAAAGTAGTCAAGAAACTTCAGTTAATAAAGGAAACATTGAAGGTATGGAGCAAGGATAAGTTTGAAAAAGTTTTTGTGGACAAAGGCAAGGTGGAAATATAGTTGGAAGCACTCAATCAGAAAGTGATCAAAGATGGCATGAGGAATGATGAATTCTAAAAAGAGAAAGAATTGAATGCAATGTTGGCCGAACTCTTAAAGAGAGGAAAATTATTGGAGGGACAAGTCAAGGGTGGTGTGGCATGGTGAGGGTGACTTAAACTCAAAGTTCTTTCATGCTTCAGTGTTGGCTAGGAGGGTTGTGAACAAGATAGAAGAAATGCAGACTATGAATAGCTCCACCACTCACGCCCTGAAGGAGGTTGGTTTGGTTGTAGCTTCAAACTTTGTAAACATCTTCTTGGTGACGAAAGGATGCAAGAGAAAGGTGGTAGTATCCTAGATTTGATAAGAAAATGGGTTAGCGATGTAGATAATATTATGCTCTATGGAATGGTAACTAAAGAAGAAGTCAAGGCCGCTTTATTTTAGCTACACCAAGATAACACGCCAAGGCCTGATGAGTTCAACACAAAATTCTTCCAGTCGCGTTGGAGCTTTGTGAGGGGTGACCTCTCGAAGCTAGTGGAATATTTTTGCAAGACTAAGAGGTTTGTGAAGGATTTGAACAATTTGGTGATTTCCTTGGTCCCTATAAACCAAATTGCAAGTCATTTAGTGATTGGAGGCCCATTTCGCTCTGCAATATGGTATATAAGGTCATAACTAAAGTACTTCCCAAGAAACTCAAATTGGTGTTGGGGAGAATAGTATCTAGAGAGCAGAATGGATTCATCCCTAGTCGGGAAATCACTGATTGCATCTTGCTTCGTTTAGAGGTGGTACATAAACTCAAGACAAATAGGAAGGCAGGGATATTGATCAATTTGGACATATGTAATACATACAATAAAGTTTCATGGGGCTTCCTAATGAAATTAGTGGGGAGGTTGGGATTCAATACACACTGGTGCAAACTCATATACTATTGCATCTCCTCTGTGCATTTTTTAGTTTCAGTAAATGGGACACTGCATGGCTTAGTTTAGGCCACCAATGGACCAAGTAGGGTGACCCCATATCACCATTCCTATTCGTAATTATAGTTGAATCCTTAAACCGCACAATCAAAAATAGTTGCCAATGGTTGGAATGGAAGGGGGTGCGGGTGCCTCCAAATATGGAACCAGTCACCCATACACAATTTGCTAATGACACTACCCTTTTTGGTGAGGCAAGTATAAGGGAGGCTAGATCAATCAAAAGGGTACTAGATGATCACGAAAAACAATTGGGCCAGAAAACGAACAAGGAGAAATCATGTATATATTTTTTCAATACAAGGCTATCACTACAATTGTCTATTACTAGGATACTGGGCTTTCAAGGGGGGAAATTGCAAGGAAAATTCTTAGGGGTGAATATTTTTTATGGCACGTGCAAAGAAAAGCATTGGAATAAAGTGGTTGGAAAATGAAAAAACAAGGCAATGGTGTGGAAGAATAGCTGGCTCACTTTGGCTGGAAGAAAAACAATGAATAAGGTGGTTTTTTCCACAATCCCATATATATATTATGTCATGTTTTGAAGTGCCCGTGAAGGTTGAGGAAGACATGGAAATATTTTTGAAGAAGTTCCTATGGGAAGGCTCCAAAAATGAAAATAAAATACCGCTCATAGGTTGGGATACAACATATAAAGCAAAAGGGGATAATGGGGAGCCTTTTATAATTTTAACAATTGCCATAAAATTTTGGAAGAGATGTTTGAGCTAGATTAGTATTATGATAGGCTACAGAAGGTTCACAGAACCAAGGCGGTGGAGTATGTTTGTAAAGATTAAGGTCTGATTGGCGGTCAATACAAATGGAAAGAAATGGATTTCATGTCATTACCACAAGAAGTTAAAGAGGTTGTGGTGCGGGAACTTTCTAACAGGTCAATTAATTTGCACAATTAGGAAGACACAATTATTTGGAGTGGGGATCTGAGGAATACTCAACCAAACTTGGATACCGTATAAAAATTTCACTTAGTGAAGAGAAGTCATGGATGGCTACTCTCTGTTGGCAAAGGGAAGTGTTGTTAAAGGATGGTGCTTTCCTTTGGGTGGACCTTCACCAGCGGTGTCTTACATGACAAAGATTGAAAAGAATTGGGATTACAGGCATGTCACAATGCGCATTATGTGAACATGAGGAGGAAAGTGTGGATCATATATTTCTTAATTTTCCCATGGCTGCCTCATGTTGGGATTGGCTACTGGTGGCCTTTTGACTCTAGGGATCGCCACAGGTGAAGCTTTGGGAGTTTATGAATATCTGGCCGATTGCAAATAAGAGTGGATATTGGCATGGAATCTGGATATTGGCACCATCATTCGTCGTATGGAATTTTTGGAAAGAGAGGAATACATGCATCTTCAAAGAAGAATTTCTTAGCAGCGATCTTCTTATAGCAAAGATTCAGGGTACCATCATTGAGACAACAAACAATAGAAATATTTTTGGTGCCTAGGGTAGGTTCACAAGATGGGATGAGGGCATCTAGAAGGTGTGGCCTAATCTCAAAACACCTAAGCCCTCGGCCCCGGGATCGGGTAAGGTTGATAGGAAGGTAGTGCGTTGGCTGCAACCGGTGAGATTAAAATGGAAATTAAACTTCGCCGAGGCTACCAAACGTAACCTTGGGTGGGTTGGTGTTGGATGCATAATCAAAGACAAGTGTGGTCAGTGTGTGTGGGTAGTGTCAAACTGTTTGGTCTATTTATATTAATATATATTATGGGTTATGTATATTATAGTCTGTTGTATTTTAACCATCTATTTTGTTATTTTAATTGAATCATTTATTTAATTTTCCAATTTATATTGTATATATAATCTCATCTTTTTTCTTTCTTTTTCGGTTAATTATTATTGTTTCAAGTTTTAGTATATCTTCCTTCATTTCTTTTAATAATTTTAGTAATTGTTCCTCAATCATTTTTTTATATAATTCATCTTTATAATTCTCTTAGATAATTTATTCACTATTTGAGCCATTTAACCTTTAACCTTTTTTTGATCCATTTATTTGTATTATGTCATATTATTATATTATTCATTCTTCTATTATGTCTTCATTTTTTTTCTTCATAATCCTCTTCCTATGACAAATCATTGCTTAGGTTTAGGGTAAGGTCATTAGTGTTATTTATTCACTGTTTGTGACATTTAACTTTAACCTTTGTTATCCATTTATTTGTGTTATATCATATTACTATATTATTCATTCTTCTATTATGTCTTCATCATTTTTTCACCTATTTTCAGTTTTACTTCAATTTCCAATCTCCTCCCTCCCTACCCTCTACCACCACTAAACTCTTCTTAAGGTCATTTCTACGATCATATTCTTCATTATCCTCTTCCTACCATTTAGTGTGGTTCAAAACGTCAATTCAAAATAGCATGCATAGTTTAATGTAGAAGGTTTTACTCTATCATTCACAGGCTTTGAAAAAATCATACCATCTATAATCATCAATTCGTTAATATTTAACAATTGTTGTTTTGAATGAAGAGATATAGTTGCACTTGTGTCTACTACAAATCAAATCGAATAATTTCTATATATATATATATATATATTATTTTTAATATATATATATATATTAAATTGAAAATAAACAACTTGTAATAAATAACCATTTTAATCTATAAAAATTTCATGAGAAGAAACATTGACAACATGTAATATATAACTTTTAATGATTTTAAGTTATATCATATTTATTTTATTTATTTAATATATAATAATTTGTAATATAACATTTATTAAATATATTATTTATTTAAAATTTAGTGATAAAAATTCATCTTAATAATAAGAGAAGAAACATTGACAACATGTAATATATAACTTTTAATGATTTTAATTTATATCATATTTATTTTATTTATTTAATATATAATAATTTGTAATATAACATTTATTAAATATATTATTTATTTAAAATTTAGTGATAAAAATTAGGTTTATAGGTATGGATAGTGTTATGATCATAGATAGGGTTAGAGATAGGTCTAGGACTAAGATAATGGTTTCAAATTTATTGTTAGGGTTAGAGTTAGGGAAAGGGTTAGGGTTAGGGTTAGGAATAGAATCAGAGTTAGGGTATGAGTTAGGGTTAGGGTTAGGTGATTAAAATAACTAATTAACAAAGCTGAAACACTATAATTAACAAAAATTGCATTTAATTTTATTCACATTAATAAAACTTACATTTAATTTTTATCAAATCTAAAAAACAACAATTACAATACTATTTAATTTATTATGTGGTGTTTAAATTGAGTATCTTATGATATTAACACAATAAAATAATATAGAAATAAATCTTCTTTTAGTAATAAATAATAACAATAAAAATCATACACAAATTATTTTTATATAATTTTAATCTTTTAATGATTTGGGAAACAATATACAAAACAAATTAACCACAAAATAAATTAGACATTAAAAAAAACAAAATACGCATTAAAATAATAATTATTACAAAAATTCCACAAAATTTGAAGATGTAAAATACATCTACTCTTATTTTCTTTAAAATCCTCACTCAATGAAACAACATACAATACAAATTAACAACAAAATAAATTAGACATTAAAATGATATGAAAATAAATATTAAAATAATAATTATTACAAAATCTCAAAATCAAAGTTAACTATTAAAATAAAATAATTATTACGAAAATTCCACAAATTTTGAAGATGTAAAATACATCTACTCTCAAATTTATTGAGAAATATTAGAATTCTTCTTCAATGCCCTTGTCCTTGTCCTTTGGAATCTTTTTGATTTGGCTATTCCATAATTTCGAACGAATACTTCACTATAATCCATAATCACTCTATTTGTAGGTAATGTTTGTGTGACATGTGCAATGACATGGTCATCCACAATGTCAATAAATGACCGACCATAAAACTTTGAGTTGTATGTACAACAAAGCACAAGGTGTGGGTAACAATGAGGCCAGTAAAGTAGGATTAAATTAACTAACTCCATTTGATTGTCACTCTCAAACACCTTACAATACCATTCCCATGCTTCTATTTCAATATTAATCTTCCCATTAATATAGCTATCTTTCTCAAATTGAACCCCCCATCCATACCAAAATGATTTATCATACACAAAACTCAAAAGTGTTAACTCTTGACATAATATATTTGATTTTATGAATCCTTGCAACTCTTCATCTTGATTGGTTGAAATAGATAACATTCTGCATCCAAAAAAATTACAATTTTTTTATTATTATAAATTCTACATAATTCAATTTGAATTGAAAAAATCAAATATTTTTATTATTATAAATTCTACATAATTCAACTTGAATTGAAAAAATCAAATATAAATTCATTTATAGTGCAACTTGAATTGAAAAAATCAAATATAAATTCTCTTACCTTTTTCGCATAACTTTAGTGATAAAAGCCATAATTTCGTTTATTTCTTCCTTCTATTGGTTCGTTGTTCAATAGTGCAATCTTGACTGCACAATTCATCATAGTGGCCACATAGGTAATATTAGTTGATGTTAATAAATTTAAATAATTTCATCACTATGATAACTTAAGATAATTTTAATTATTATAAAAAAAATAAAATTGACTCACTGTGATGATTATTTTCAAAAGTAATTAAGATTGTCTATTTTTCCTAATGACACTATAATGCTTATGAAATAGAAAAACAAATCTAACTTTGTAAGACCAAGACACGTGAAATTGTAAAATTAAGCAATTCTTGAATAGATCCATGAGAGAGTAAAGTGCAAATAATCTGAATATCTCCTCTTTTCATGACTAATTACTAAGGCAGTAGCTCCTCTCCTTCATTAACGAGAAATAACTGCATGTTTATACAACGTGCCATGTCAGACAACTAAATAAAGTAGGGATTTCTCTTACTTTTGCTCTGTTTCATCATGGATCATAAAGATCCGAAATTTGATGACAAAAACACAAACACGATCAAAATCAGAAATAAAAATTGATTCATGATTGTAGATTATGAAAACTTGATATCTTTAAATGGACACCTGTAAATCCTATCATGCAATGAACCATACAAAAACAGATACAGATTGTAGGGATTCAAGCTGGCCTACCTCGCTGCTATTGGATACTGGACTGTGCAGTGCAAATTTTCCAACACTAACTTCTTTCAGCTCATACAATTCTCAGCATAAACCCCGCAAAGTTACTTTAAAACCCTGAGAAATAGTGCACCGACAAATGCTCCGCCTCCACACCATACAAACTATATATCAAGGCTGATTAGTTTGGCTGTAATTTACTATTACGGGAAACTTGTTTTTCCGATGAATTTCACCCAAATATCGAGAAAGATGGAAAGCTGGAAAGACGACTTGGAAAGTAAAAGCAGAGTAAAAAAGAAAAAATTAGAAGAGAAAGGGAAAAACAAACAAGAGCCCAAATTAGGGTTTTTTTAAGACGCCGTGTATTTTATTTGGGCTGCCCAAATTAAATGTAAGATTTACAGTGAGGTGACCGATCTGGATTTCGCATGCGGCAACTGTGATAGGTGTTTGGAAACCACATGATTTAATCGATTCCCGTAAAACTTTAATGTGGGTTGTTAGAGCGTTGGAAATCGGATCCATTTCTTTACTTCTGGCGTTGTAAGACGGGGACTAAATTTCAATCGGGAAAAGTTGATGCACTGCGCTTTCACCGGTGGGTACAATTGGCTAAAACACGGATTTGGCCGTGCTCAAATATTTTTAATATTAAAGATTTTATAATTTTTAAATAGAGGTTTTTTCAGAGGTTAATAGCCTAGTAATTTTTATTTGTTTTATTGATTGTTGGTATGAATATAAATTAAAATTGTCTAAATAATTGATTTCTCAAATATTCTTAAAATTGTCTAAATAATTGATTTCTCAAATATTCTTATGTACATTTTAAAAGGTGGGAAAAAATAACAGTTTAGGTGTTGCATCAGTCTATTTTAATATTTTCATGCTTGTAGATTTCTTATTTTTCATGTTGTAAGAAAACACTACATACAATTGATTTTAAATTTTCTTAAATGTTTTAGATTAGAACATTTTAACTTTTTGTCCATCTATACCCACCTAGAAAACCAAATGTTTAACTTTTTTCCATCTCTGCACTCACGTCGAGAAAGTCAGTCATTTTAATACTTTGTGTACGGAGTTTTTCCATCTCTACACTCATGTCTAGAAAGTCAATTTTAATCTCAATCTTTTGTGTATGAAGAAACAACTACTCAATTTTAATTCTTTGTGTACGGAGCTTTTCCATCTCTACACTCACGTCGAGAAAGTCCATTTTAATCCAAATCTTTTGTGCACGGAGACACAGTTACTCAAATAATTGTTAGATTAGAATATTTTAACCTTTTTTCCATCTCTACACTCATGTGCAAAAAGACCATTTTAGTCCTTTGTGTACGAAATTTTTCCATCTCTACCCTCATGTGCAAAAGGTCCATTTTAGTCCTTTGTGTGTGGAATTTTCCCATCTCTACACTCATATCCAAAAAGTCGATTTTAGTCCTTTGTGTAGGGAGTTTTTCCATCTCTACACTCGTGTCCAGAAAGTGATTTTAATCCTAATCTTTTGTGTATGGAGAAACAATTACTCCAATAATTGTTTTTTTTTTATTAGCATGTTTTAACTGTTTTTTCATCTACACTCACCTCGAGAAACCCAATTCTATTCTTGTGTACCCAGAAACAATTACTCATATAATTGTTATTTTGTTGATTATAAGATTTTATTATTTTTGAATGATTGTTATGTGAATTTAGAATTAAGTCTATTTTGATTCATAAAATTGCTTGTATGTTTGTCGTGTGGACAAATATTTAATTATTTGATTATTGTTGTAGCTGAAACTCCTACTTTTAAATAAAAAGAACATAATATTTGTATTAAAAAAAATTGTTTAACTTTTATCATTTTAATTTTTTATGAACATTTTAATATCAAAATAAATTACATTAAAATACCAGCACCCGCTCTACCCATCAAACTAGCAAACCATCGTCCCATAGGATTAATTTGATCGTAATTTAGTCTTTACCGGAAACTTGTTTGAAGCGGTTTCATTTTCCGATGAAGTTGCCTCCAAATATCGAGGAAAGTGGGAGCATGGACGGAGGACTCGGATTCCCAAAGTAAATGCACTTACGAAAGCTATTTCTCCATTTTCGGTATATTAGGGTTTTTCTAGGGCACAGATTAAATATAAAATATACGGTGACCGTTTGTTTTGACGGTAAACATTGAGTGGTGCAGTTGTGATATTGGAACTAAAAACCGGTACAGTGAAGTGACAAATGATTGTTAGTAACAGAAAAACAGCCTATATTTTAACAAGAGATTAGGTATTCAATAATTTGTTCTCTCTGGTTTATATTCTTAACAATGGCGACGTTAGCAAGGACGACAATGGCGATCGATCTACGTTTTGTACTTGGCATTCTCGGTTGTGAACTGCCCTTTTTTTTTCTTTCATATGAAATAACAAATTAATGAAGTTTCCTCTAATCAAGTACATTTTCTCTGTTTGGTTATTTCAGGAAATGTTTTTGGAATCGTGCTATTTGTAGCCCCTTCGTAGGCCTCTTTCTTATTTTTTGATTTCTTGGCTGCAATGGTTAGCTGGATCTTTGTTTGGAGATGTTTTATTTAGTGGGTTTTTTTCTGGAACATTTCTTGGCAATGGTTAGCTGGTTCTTTAGCTGGAAGAGGTGGTCTCGTCTGCTAATGGATGTGGCGTCGTTCTGGAGACTCTTTATGTCATCTGTCTGTATTTGGCCTATGCTCCTTCAGAATGTGGGGTAAGATATGAATCATTTAAATAAGTCAAAGCTTAAAGTATTGTTTAATTTAAAATATCTTTTGTACGCTAAAAAGATCAGAACGATAGAACTTGTTTGTGTTTTGTTTGGATATGACAGGTGAAAACTTTGAATCTGTACGCTGCTCCCTTCTCTATAATGGTGAGTAATAGATACAGATATTTCTACAATTTATAAAATTACTTTGATGAGATTTTTTTTAATTGTAATCCAGACCTTAGCTGAACAGAAAGTAACAGAAGAACATATTCTTGGACTGAAATTTAATATATAAGCACTATTAAGATGGAATAAAGTAGAGATTTCCTGTCATGAAAGCCAATCAGTCGGTGATCTTGTTGGCTTGCAAAAGGCGGTCCACGGATCGAACCTGGACAATGTCTTTCGGCTCAAACCTATGAATGCCTTTTGGACCATTCAACTTAGCTTAAAATGAAGTCTTCTGTTGGGAATGGAATAATTATTATTATACCTGCAAACTTATTCCATAAACCTCACAAAAACATATCCAAAAGACTCTGCAATAAATCTTACAAACAACATAGTTTCAAGAATGTCCAGAAATTTACTTAATGAGCAGTAACTAATTATGACGTGCAACAAAATCCTCTTAATATATATATATTCTAAAAAAAATTCTATCGTGCAACGAAATCCTCTTAATATATATATATTCTAAAAGATCTTTCTATGGTTTTAACTGTTTATGGTTTTATTTTCAGATCATAATGATGTCCAAAACATTTAGATCGTCTATGTGCTTCTTTTTATATCACAGAAATTGGTAGTCCAGACAGGAAGCGTGGAGTATATGCCCTTCTCCCTTTCACTCTGGATTTCTATGCGCTTTCACCTGGTTTTTCTATGGCATTTTGCGCTGAGACATATATGTGGTGGTAAACCTTTTCATATTGAATTTTTCAGAAAAAAATTAAATTTGATTTTGTAAAAACGTTTTAATCAATTTTTCGGATCATAATTTATGATCTATCATCAGAATATACTGAATTAGAAAAAAAAATGAATCAAAAATTACTATCCAAAATATTGACAATAAATATTTACACAATCAAATTCAAAAACTTTCAAGAAAGAACAATAATATGAGATCTGAGATCTGAAGCCAAATTAGTTTTAACAATTCGATAAACGGATTGGGGGCATTGGGCCGGGGTTATCCGGCACACTCTAAGGATACACTCCCTTAGCTGGCCGGGCCCGTGGGTCCCATCAACTCGCGTTTCCGTTCTCTATCATTTCCAAATTTCCGTTTTTTTGCCGAATTCCGTTCCCGTAAACATTCTCGCGCTTCCGTTTTCATGTTAGTTGTTTTCATTTCCGTATACGAGAATCGGCCACTGTGTCTCGAAGATTTCTTCTGCAGCTACTGAAGCGACCATACTTTGCAGAATATATAGAAGCGGAGTCAGTGTTCTCTCTGCAAATCTCTGCCATGGGGAAACAAGCTCCTCAATGTTGGTCTGCTGCGCTAAACAGAAATAGGGTTTTTAACCCACATGTGTTGCGTGAGGAAAACAAATGACTATTCACGGTGATATCAAGCATAGCAGATTTTCAAGATGCTTGATATCACCGTGAAGAAATGACTATTTGTAAATATTAACTCCAAATCTAAATTAAATGAACTATAACAGATTTTTAGTCTCTGTCTTTATAAGTAGGAGACTAATGTTTTCGATAGACCAAAATGTAATTTTCCTGAAAAAAAAAATTAGAGTTTATCTTGCCTTGGATTCGTGAGAGCCTAATTTCCTGGGGGTTTAAATGTTTTTGCATTAATTTTAAATAGTATGTCCAATCATCCGGAGAGGGTGAAATATTAGGGTTCTTTCCCTAAGTTTTTGTCTGGTTTTTTCAAGGGCGGCACATGGACGAGATAGGCGCATGGCTGCATATTGCTTTCACATTT
>VDFB02266522.1:0-54813 GCA_007258455.2 Sequoia sempervirens
AACTTGGAGCTAATATCTAACTTCTAGTGGATATTGGATTTGGATGCCTCCCCTATTGTTGCGAGCATTCCACCCGAACTCCTATTCAAATATGCCAATTTTTGTGTTTTTTAATTACCTTTTGTCTCAAGGATTAGACTCTTTTTTGGCCTCTTCTTTTCTACACAGGTATTAGGGACATTTTATCTAGTTTTGGTCCCTCTACTATACCTATTATGTTATCGCATATGGAACTCTCTAGCTAGCAACTATATACTTCACTTTATGTATTAATAAAAATAGTTGAGACTTTTCACCTTTTACATAAAAAATAATAATACAATTGTTATGTTAGTAATAAATATTTAGACTCACAAAATAATAGCCAATTTAATAATAACTAAAATTAACACTACAAATTTACACTTAGCAATAGAACATCTATCACAATAAAAATATATTTTTAATAAGTAATCAATCCAATTCAATTTGGTACAATATAATAATGGGAAATAATAAGTTCATGCTAACATCTATGTCATCCATAGCTCTTCATAATTAAAAATGATTATGTAATGAGTATATTTGTGAGGCCCAACCCCGTCTATAAATTGTGTGACACCTTGATAAGTTCAATTGTTCTTGTTTGGTGAATAAATTGATGATTTAACCCGATTCCATGTTTAATATTTTTATTTTCTTATGAACTATTTTAAATGATTATTGTGATAAATTCTCTTTAGTAAATGAAAATGGGAAAACTATTAAGAATGAATGTGAGCAGATAATATTTAGATTCTTGAACAAGTATCATATGAAGAATATACTTAGATCGATATGAGCTAAGGAATTTTGTATACCTAACATTGGTTTGAATCTCACTAATAAGTGTCATGCTACTTGGAAAATGATAATAGATAGGAACAAAGTGGTGACTTTGGGAAGATCAGGAAGAAGTTTCCAGAAGGATCACTAGCCAAGCACCATCGAGGTAAATTTAAAGGATGACTCTAATCAATGAGGGGTATACCTAAGGTATTTATTATATTTGGAAAAATACATGTCAGAGTAATGACAAGGGAACAAGGGAGAAATATAGACCCAAGTTAAATATTTATCTTTTGAAGTTTTAAATTTTAACCCTATGACTTAGGAGGTAGTAAGGATTTTGTGTAAGCTTTAATTGTGTTTAGGATATTAGTGATGGGTGGTTTTATATAAGTATGTTTTGTGAAGTCTTTTTGAATCAAGCCAAGTGATCAAGGATGTAAATATAATTAGGGTTTTGAAATATTTAGTTAGGCCTTAAATTTCGGATTAGCCATTAAAGTGGTCTTTTTAGGGTGTTTATTGGTAAATTTTCTTGTTCTTAGTGCATAAATAGACCCCTAGGGCCTATAGCTATGGAATGGGGACTCTTTGGACATGTGACTTTGTCCTTGGGGATTGAAACGACCCTTCAAAAGTCCACTTGAAGGAGTGTGACGAATTTGGGTCATTGGGAGTTGGGAGAAGTGACTTGGCACTCTCCCAACCCGCTCCCCAAAGCTCATTAACGAACTTGGGAAAAGCATTAAAGCTTCCACATGTGTGAAGCCGCCTTGTAAGGGATGTTGGGTAGTGTGTCATTGTACATTCCCCATCTCCCTAAAAGTCTCACACATGTGTCAGAACTTGTGGAGATATGTGTTGGAAGAATGAATGAGAGAGTGACAAGTGTCACTCCCTCATTCAATGGAATTCAAGTTGAATTCCTTTATACTTGGATGGAAAAGAGGAGATGGGTGTTACCCACTTCTCCTCTTGGAGAATTTTTATTTTGGATAGAGAATTTGGGAGAAAGGAAGGGAAAGCAAGTTGAAAGGGAGCAAGGAGCTCTCACATGCAAAGGAGATGGTCAAGGAACAAAATTGTGGAGATAAGTTATTCTCCTCATTGTTATCAAATTTTCTTAAGTAGGAAATTTCTTGTGTTATTTTATTGTAGCTTTAAAAAAAAGTTAGAGAAGAGACCAAGTTTTTGTGTATGAAAATTTAGAGTGTTCTTGGGGAATTTGTAGATGGAAAATCATAGATAGACTATTCTTGTTAGTCTTCCTACCAAAATCATTGGTAGTCATTTATTTCTTGCTCGGGGGTATGGCTAGAGCCCATGAGGCTTCATGATGCCATTAAGGTAGGGTGGAGAGAAAGCCCCAATTACTTGTGTGTTATTCTCGTATTCTCAAAATGTTGGTTACAATATGAAATAGCTAGTATTATGTTGTAGAATGAGAGAACAAATAAAGCAAGTTTTCCCTCATTGGCATGAAAAATAATTTATTGCATAGTTAATGATGTAGCAATGTAAGTTTAATGAATGGAATTTTTATCATGTTACAAGAAGGAAATAATTATTGAATAGAGCATGTTGTATACATTGGAATGCTCTTTAAAGTTTCATATTTCATTAGTAAAGATGAAATAGAAAAAAATTCATTTGTGGACATGACTATTTATTTTAGGCTCATGTATTATTCTTAGAGAAAATTTGGAGCCAAAGTCTCCTTGAAGGAAAAATAAATATAAAAATAAAAATAATCATTTCTTTTGTATCTCCTCTTACTTTAGAACAACCAAATAGTGGATTCCTTTAAATGTTTAGGAGAAGATTGTATTTTGCAAGGATTCAACGTACATGTGAAGGGTATCCCTTGGCTATTGAAAGTTAAAGTAAATAACTTCAAGATACTTATGTTTTGACATCATTGTATTTGAACATACATATAGCATTTTCATCTAAACTATACAAGTATTAGAAATAGCTTTATAGAGTATCATTTCTCAAGGGCTTACAAGACTTAAAGAGTAGGGATGAAAATTAATATGAAGGAAAAGGGTTAGAGGGATCTTTTATTTAATTTTCAAGGTTATACTTGTTCTTGGAAGGATAATACATGAAAATGTATATAAAACCTAACTCTATATCCATTGAAGAATATGATGTGAACATACACATATTTATTACCCATCTATTAATCTTGATTTTGAAAAATTAACACATTATTCATGACTAAGTCCATACTAGAAGCATTCCAATATGTTTTTCTTAAATCTAAACAAATCAAATTTGAGATAGAAAATAATAAATAAATCAGTCTATCAAAAGATAAGAAAATATGCATATATTTCATAAATGGTTTACAATGAGAATGGAGTTCTTATATTCAGTTTTATTACCTTACAATCATCATTTGTATTATGGAAACTTTACATATATGTATATTTTTAAGTTATTTATATTTGATATTATTTATTTCAGTTATTTTTTCTCCTAACTGTATGGTATTAGATGAATATAAAATAAAATAGTAACAATAGTATAACATTAAGTTACATTTGTTGTTCTAAAACAACCATATAACATTAAATGACATTCTTTGTTCTAAAAACAATAGAATAACAATAAATAAGAATGCATTTTTTGTTTGTGATAAGAAAAATTACATTTGCTATTCTATAACAGCAATATAATTAATTAAATAAAATTCATTTGTTGTTTTGTGACAGTAGCTAAGAAAATATATATTGGAGATCTACAAGAGTAGTCAAATATAAAATAAATAGTACTTTTGTTGTTTGTAACAATATCATAAATTGATACAAAGTCGAATAAACTCAATGCTATTTTGTAATGGCAGAAAAAAAAAAGAGGGGGCAAATGCATGGATTTGTGAAACCAGTAATAACGAATTTATAAAATATATCCTTTGTCATCTTACAAATAAATATACATATTTACTTCGCAGCTGAAATGAATAAATGAATAAAAGTGAAGATCTTAGTTTGGAATGGAACTATACACGATGAGATTGCAAATCCGAAACCCCCTGCACTGTTGTACCAGTGTAAATAGATTTGTAGTAATGATCAAAATAGATAAATAAGGGTTTCAAATAAACAAATACTGAAGAATTCATCTAATAAGCTTTCAAGAAATAAATACAATTTATACTTGTTCAATTCAAAAGTGAGATGATGGCTCATTTGAACCAGCATCTGCCTTTGCACCTGTAATGTTCTCTTCCCTTGCCACCATCATCCATCGTGCACAAATGCGGTGAGTTGAATAATAGCAACTCGATTTAGGTTAAGTTTTGCTTCTATCATATTTTAGGGCTTTCATGTAGACCTAGAGTTTTTTTAAAGGATTAAAATATGGTGATTCAAGAATTTTCATTTTCTTTGGGTTTCCCACCCATTCATTTGAAATGGACTCCAAAAGAGATCAAAATCCATTGATGGGGTTGCCTGATCTTTTTGGGATAAAATCCAACCAACCCCAAGCTTTCGTACAAGAATTTCAGACTAAATTGTGAGCAATATGAGAGGTAACATATTATTACCATTTTAATATGGAATTTAACCTTTTTCTTAATGAATAACAACAGGGGTATGGAAAAATAGATCTTAACTTTATTAATTGATTCTAATGCCCTGCCATGCAACCCTAGGGGAAGTTGCAATTTACTACACAAATGAACTAATTTTTTTTTTTTTTTAAACAATAAACATGCAAGTTCTAACCATTGCCAACCAATCCCCTAAGGTTACAAGACTGAGTTACTTAAACCCAAACAAGAAACATGAATTAAATTAATAACATTTAATTTACTTAACAATTAAGTTCATATACATTCCATACATAATAATTTACATCCAAGAATAATAAATACCACATGATTTCAAATAACAACTAATTTACCATAAGATTTCAATGCTCATTCCCCGAATGAGATAAATCCAATAATCATGATTACATATTACAAATTACACCTCGATAACAATGAGGGGTAATAAAATACAAGATCAACAGAATGAATAAAGCATGACAAGAAATTGGATCCCACGAGCTCTCCAACTGGAAATCTCATCCACGCGAACAAGAAGATGAACCAATAGATTAATGTAATACCCCTCCGTGTTGGTTGTTCTAAACTTTTGTGTGAGTAATTGTGTGTGCTTCATTGATTACTGTGTTATTTGATTTTGTGGAAAATATAATATGTTAGTAGTCATGTTTAAATAATTAATTAGATCATAAGTGAAATTGCAAGGTTATTTGAAATATAATTAGGAATTAAAATAATAATCAATTAAATCAAATCAAATAATTTAGAACAAATGATCAAATTAAACTAATTCGTTAAAAGTAAAAGTGGTATTATTAGATAAATTGATTTAAATTATTAAAGTTAATAATAATTATGAACAAATAATCTTGAAAAGATAATTATTTTGGATACTTATTTAGAATCTTGCAAATGGTTGTTTTTAATTATTCTAATGTGGAAGTAATTAACAAATAGTGTATTGTGAAGATAATGAATATATATTCAAATAGAAGTTCATTTTTGTGGAGTTAAATTTATTTAGTTTAATCAAAATGCTTGATAAAAGAAAATGAAATATAAATACTTGAAAAGGCAACAAAAGGAATTAAAGGGATTAAATATTATTTGGATTTAGTTCTTGAGTTGTGACTTTTGGTTTTCACTAGAGAATATGAAGAATAAATAAATAAAAAGCTCAATCTTCTGTGGATTCGATTGGATTTGAATTTTATTTTATCTTATTTTTAAAAAGAAGTGACTTTTGGTATTCGCTGGAAGAGGAAATGGAAGAGGCTTTTGTGTGAGGTTTTATTTAGAGGATTTTTGTGTTGTGAGGGGGGGCATTCTCTTTCCATCAAATTTTTGGGAGAAATTTGGCGGTCAATTTTCTGTTATGGTGTGCACTCTTTTATTATTCTGTAAATTCATTGAGGCATAAGATTGGAGTTGAGGGGAAGATATTGGAGCTGCTACTGGAAACATTCGTTGGCGAAAGATTGGATCGGCGAAAGGGATAGAGCTTCTACAGATCTTCTTCAAACCCAGGATGCCAGGTTCCTTTCTTTGCTGTAGCATTAAATAAAATAGCAATTGATTGGATTTGTTTCATTGTGCATGAAATTTTCATCTGGGAATTGGGATTTCTGTTGTGAAAATGGAATTTAGTTGGGTTCTGGACTGTCAATTATTAAATTGAAATTTTCTGGCAGTTCGGGACTGTTGGTTATTTAAATGAAATTAATTGTTGGATTTGTACTGTTATTCATTATAATATAACTAAGATGGGAATTTTGGAAAAGAACCAGTAGCACTGTAATTTTGTCTAGAAAATATAATTAGTCAACTTAAGAATAATTCTTTTTATTGGGAAAATAAATAATTTTCTTAAAAATCAATTATGTACCTGTATATCTTTGCCCTGTTTATATATCTATCCATTATGATATCAAGCTCTGTATTTGAATTATATAAATACATATAAATATGTGTATAAATATATATATATATATATATATATATATATATATTATATACATATATAAATGTAATTATATTTATTCATATCTATTTATGAAATTTGCTTATCTCTATGTTCAGCTGTGCTCCCACGAATTTAAATTAGAGAAAATAAAAATTAAAAATTTTATTTTATTTTTTTTTGTTTTGGGCCGACCGAATGGTGGTCCGGCCTCGGCCGTACCCACCATTCGGCCGTCCGAGTTTAGCGCGGCAGTCTAAGGACTGTCCATGGTAGTCCTTCGGACTGCTGCGTATAGTCCGTAGACTGTCCACGACAGTCCGTCTGACTGCTCTGACAGTCCACGGACTGACGGGGCCGGATGGTTATTTTCAAAAAAATATATATAATAATAAATTTTCGTTTGAAATTTTGTTTATTTTAAAAGGGGTTTTATATGCGAAAGGTCTTTTCTTTATTGCATTGTTTGATAAATATTTAAATATATATATGTATGTATATATATATGTATATATTTATATATATATATGTATATATATATTTATTTATATTTATATTTAAATATTTAGTAAATCATATATGTTTCTATAATATTTAAGTGCACTGTTAAGATTTCTATTTACAGAATTCTTTCTGTTTTTTTTATATATGATTAAAAACATAATTGTATCATAGTGTGAACATGAAATTAGAAAGAAATTTCCATTAATTTGTTAAACTATAAACGTGATGGGATGATATAGTAAAAAGGCAGATTAGGAATATATATATATGTCAGCATTGAGGATTAAATTAATTAATTTAAATGTGTATATGGCGGAAATAGAAATCGATATAGAATTGAATAAGTTATCTTTTTATTCTTATTTTGTGAAGTTGTAATCGTGTAGACTTGTTGGATTTTTTTAGAAAAGATCTATTCTCTTTTTACATTCCCAACTAAAAAAAAAAAGAATTAATATATATAAATATGTAGTGGTTTTAAAAGGAATTTATGTGTGTAAATTTATTTAGGTAGATTTAAGATTTTAAGGTGGTAATTTCTAATATGTAGTTTGAGCATTTAGAGTATTGTTATTATTGTTATTTTAAAAGTATAGACAATTGGCCTTAAGTGGTTTTCACAATTGATTTAAATATTGGAAGTGAGTGTTAAGTTAGTATGATGAAAGGAAATGGAAATAATTTTTTGGACATAAGTAGTTATGAAATGATAATGAGTTAAATACCCAATTATTAAGAAGTTTTCAATTATGTTGATAAATGAAAAGGGAAATTTAAATGTATGGGCATGGTTAGAGATTGAGTAGGGTATTTTCGAATTGGATAGTTTATTGGTGAAATGGAATTTTAATCTTTTGAAAATTGACTTCCCTTATATTCATTTAATGATTGATTTGTAAGTACGCTTTATGGATAATACTTTTAGAATACTTGTGATGGTTATCATGAATTATTTTAGTATGGGTAAGTTGTAAAGTTTTAGTTCTGGTCATTAATTGATTGGTTAATAATTATTGTTCTCAATTGAATTTTTGGTTGATGTTTATTATGCAAATGTTTGATGGAGTTGTGAGTGATTGAGTATTTAAGGTGTTCTTTAATTTGGTCCCTTGGATTCCTGGTTGCATGCTTTTACCTCTTTTATTGAAGGATTGTTTTTGGACATTTTTGTATTGGTATGAATGTCATTGGAGATTAATTTTGATTCAAGGAATCCTTTGTCATTTAAATTTTGTTGCAATGTAATTGGGAACTCGTGTTTTGGTTTATGAGTTATGGATGGTTGATCTTCTTGAATTTCTGATTTGTTTTGTATCGAAGTGGTTTATGTAGTCTGGATGGAGATGTTGATCTTATTTCAATGTTTTCATGCATTATATTTGAATTGAAAATAGTTCTTGTGGCCTTGTAATTATTGTTGTCATTGCTATGTTGTTGTTTTTATGAAAGTGATTTGCATACCATCATAAGGGGGTTCTTGTGAGGAGAAAATTGAGGTCTCCCATGGAATGCCTAGTTGGTGGCTTTTGGTTTCATTTAGTGATTTCGTGAATTAAAGGTTGATTTTCTTTTGCGTTTTCCTATTTGAGGTGACGCCATTGTTAATTTGTAGATGGGTCTTGATGAATCTTTCCTTGTTATGGATTTTTTTCTGATTTACTCTCATATTTGAGGAAATTTTATCCTTGTGTTGGAATTATTGGAGAAATACTCATGTTCCTTCACTTTACCTTTGTTTATGGGTTTTCATTCTTTTGGCTTCCAGAGGCTTGAGATGATTGATAATTGATGTTCTTTCTCTTTATGGTCCCTTGATGTGGCAAGTGTTTTGGTTTCATGATTTTAAAAGGGTTGTACAGAATTTGTTGAGACTTGGAAATTGTATTTATAGCGAGATGGGTAATGCCTCACATGCTTCTCAGTTGTGATATGATATTCTTGTTATGTTGTACAACCCTTGGTTTCTTGGTTTTATGTGGTTGGGTCTCTAGGGAGAGTGGCTCCTCGTGGGGGCCGGCGCCCCGCTTAAGGGGAAGAGCACAGGATAACCCACGAGTGAGTTTGTAATTAAGTGAAAACCTAATAATTAACTTAGGAGGGTTGGGTAATAATATCATTATAAGATTAATAAAATGGATGCCTCGTCTTCATTAGTGCTTTCGTAGGCTAATGGAAGGCTGAGAAGGCCGTGACCTCATCTTCACGAGAGGTCTACGGCTCCGCATGAGTCACCCTATGGACCGGCGCCTCCAGTTGGGAGGAAGAGCACATGACAGCCATAGATGGGACTGGCGCCTCCAGTTGGGAGGAAGAGCACATGACAACCCATGTAGGACTATGCGATGACACTCTCCCCTAGTTGCCCATGTGTTTTACTTTATTGAGTTCCTTTGGAAGTGGGTTATGGGAGTTGTTTTAGATTGTTGTTTGAATTGATTTAAATTGATTTATGATTATTGCTTTAATGCATCTTTAGTATGTTTTGTGGTCTTGTATGATCTCATTTATATTTGATTTACGATCTTGTATCTTATGATACTGTGAGATGATGTTATTGTATTGTTTAATTAAAATTTGGAGTTGTATCATGTTTATTAATTCAGTTTGATTTGGAAGTATCTTATGATCATCCTTTGGTTACTTGTTTACTGATCATTGCTTTGTTTTATGTGATGGGGTTTATGACTTTAAGTTATTATGTTGACTCTTGGGTGTTGTTGATTATGTCATGGTAATCCTTGAGTTTTATGATACTTTTGTATGGCATTGAGTCTTGTGGTTTCCTTTTTGGATGTTCTTGGTTGAGGTCTCTTTCTTGTTAGCTCCTAGCACGGGGGGTGGGTCTTCAGACTCACATGGTCGGGTGGAACGTGCTAAGCACCCCATTGGGTCCCCAGTCGAGGATCGAGAGGTGCGGATTGGTGCGGTTGCAGTGACTCCAGAGTTGTATCCATCTTGGAGCTAGTTTTCATCTGTTTATTTGTATTATGTTATCTTATGTATGGTTTCCATTTATGTTTGGAAACACTCTTGTATCATTGTACCTTTGTATCATTGTACTGTAATGTAATGTTAACTCGGTGTGGTTATTGACCATGGCAATTGTAATTCAATGTGTTAAGTTAATTATTTATATGTTGTATTTATGTACTCAAATGGTTTCTTATCAATGATTATCATGTATGTGTTATATTTGTTAATGTTTATTTTGTTATGGAATATATCTTTGGATTTTATTCTTTATTGTTGTTGTGTGGATCTCAGTCTCGTAATGACTCCTCGTGTACCCCAAGGGATGTATGTGTTAGTAAATCTGCTTAAATGAAATTCATGTTATGACTTAATGTGTTTTACATATATGTTATGTTTAATTTTAAAAAAATAATTTGTGTAGTAATTATTGTTTAGTTGTCCTTTGGGGTTCACACGACGAGACGTTACAATTAAGGTGCACATTCCACCCAACCATGTGATACCCAAAGGCTCACCCCCCATGCTAGGAGATAGTAATCAGGAATTCCTAAACAAGATCATCTACCTCTAGACACAGGTTAAAACATAACTGAACTGAAAGGATACAGGTACAACATCTCTTAACACAAAAGTTACAATGCTTCCAGAGTACAAGGATCATTTATGCAGTACAACAAACTGACTTCTAGTTGACATAGAGAGAGTGTCACATGATATTTACTATGAGTTACCCTGGCTCAACTGTCTAAGGCAACCAAACCCACATCTTGGGCTATCCAGGCTCAAATCTACTAGTCGTCGGACCCTCATACCAACTACGCTTCTCATCTCATCTCAAACCTTAAAAGCAAATGAGTTATGAGAGCGAGGCATTAATTGTCTTAATTAGTTTGAGAGTTTTTCATTAGTTCATTTTTAAGTTATCACTTACTTAAACCCTAATTGAGTTACCCTTGTGCCCCTTTGTGTGTCGGACCCCCACATAGAGCCACTTTCATATCGACAACACATACGGTACAACCCACAATGAGTAACTGGATAAGACGACCTCTCCAAACCAAGGAGGAAACAAATAAAGGAAAATCACTCCAAAAACTAGAGGAAACAAAAGTACAAAACCCTCTCCAAACACTGGAGGCTACAAAGGTCAAAACCCTCTCCAACCACTGGAGGAAACAAAGGTCAAACCCTCTCCAAGCACTGGAGGAAACAAAACACAAAACCCTCTCCAAACACTGGAGGCTACAAAGGTCCATACCCTCTCCAAACACTGGAGGAAACAAAAGTCAAAACCCTCTCCATACACTAGAGGCTACAAACACAAAATCCACTCCTAATCCAAAGGAGATGCAAAACTCAAGACCCACTCCTAGTCTCAAGGAGGCACCATTCCTTGTTTGTGGAAACTGGGTACAACAACATAATACAACTCTACACATTTCCCAAGGTGATTTGCAAATCAAACCACTACATAAAACATCCCAAACTAGAGAACTTCTTTGGAAGACTTACTAGACAATTAACCCCATTTCCCCAACATCGAGAAAGAACAAAACCTCATTTAAAAAGCATTTATGGCAACTCAATAAACTAATGTTCGGGTTTCCTAAACCCAAGCCAAGCATTGGTATAGTACAAGAATTCAATTTAAATAGTTAGCATTACTCATTCGTACTCAAAATAAAACATATCACTTGGCACCCTTGAGGAATTTAAATTTAATATTTTAATTCTATTTTCTCAATCATAAACAAGAATTAAAATCATCTTTATAAATAAATCCATTTGCCTCCAATGTCCACTTTAAATAAATCCACTTTTACTTCTATTACATCACAATAATCATCTCGAAATAACCTATTTTAAAATATAATCATATTATAAATATACATATAAATGCATAAACTTAATATATATACACACGTATATATATATGTGAATATATAATTACTAATTAAATATATTAACATTTTAAAAAACCACCAATTTAAAATTCCATATTACAAAATTATTTAAATTAAAATATTATATATATATACATAACATATACATATTATATATATAATATTAAAATATTATAATATATATATATATATAAAAATATATATAATATATATATATATAAATATATATAATATATAAATAAAATATATATAAATAAAACAATTAATATCAAATATAACAAAAAATGAAATTTATAATAACTTAAAAAAAAAAACAAAAGGGGACTCACCCCTGCTGCTGTGCAGCCCCCAGAACAAGGGTGCGGCCCCTGCAAGGGACTGCTACACAGCCCCTCCCCCAATCATGGGGGTCACTGCCGGTGAAGGCAGTGCCTCCCATGGTCATGGGCATGGCTATTGGCAATGTCCAGCCCCAAAAAAATGAACCCTAACATTTTTTTTATTTATAAAAAAACTTTTAATCCAATGAAAAAAAATTACCCCCTAATACATGCACAGGAAAACATTTTTTTCTATGCATAACACTTTCCCAAAAAGGATAACAAAATAAAATTATTTGTAATATATATATTGAATGTATATATATATATTAAGAATATATATATGTATATATTCAAATATATTATAAATATATACGCCCGAGTTTACATTTACAATCAAACTGTGCAAATGCACAACACAAATTTGCAGTAGTTCTTATTGATCTTCTTCAAAAAAAAATTCATTGTAAGATTCTGGTTTGTTTTCCTTTTCCAAAATTTCAAAAGAGTTTGCAAGTATGGAACAATTTCACATGAGTTTGCATTAAATTTAAACAACATTTTAAGAATTTTACCAACAGCATAATGAAAATTTGAAACTTATTTCAAAATGAAAAACAAAAATGAAGGAGGAACCTGGTTTTTTTCTCCACAAATAGAAACATTCAAATGATGCTTTTTGATCTCTTTCCAGCCCACCAAGAAATCCCCTTCCTTCTTCAAGATCTCCAAGAACAAAAGCCAAATCCTTGCTCTTCTTTTTCTTCCACCATTTTCAAATTAAAACCAAAATGAAATAGCAATTCCTCCAAATAGAGTTTCCCCAATTTGGTCAAACCCCTAAAATATCCCCACCCACTAAATTTATTGCAAAATTTGGAGGATATTTCCAATTTTAAACTTAAAACAAATTTCTAATTTCTAATTCAAAACTCATGCATTTTCAAAATTCTTTAAAACAAAAGAATACCATCTTTGCAAATAATCTACTTTATCAATAATTTCCAAAAGTGAAATAGAAACACATTTTCATTTATTCATTTATTTATTTTAATTTATTTCCAACTATCCAAGTATGATTTATATTTATATTTTAATTAAATTTTAATATCTAATAATTTCCAAAACAACTCACATTTAATAAATCACCCTTAATCAAATTAATGAATAAACTCAATCTAGTTTTATTAATTAAATCAAATCAATCAATAAAATAAATAATGTTTCAACATTGCAAATAAATACATATAAACATCAATTTAACTACACAAGCCACTTGATAACCTTTATAATTTGCAACTAGATAAATACTCAAGATGCAAAGGACCGAGTTAACACAACCACCCCAACAACAACTCGATGACACACTATGGCTAGGGTGACGACTTGGCACGGAAAACCTAGCTACTATCTCCCAATCAAATTTCATTGGTCAATGGACACGCTCAAACCTGTGAACTAGGTGGAGTCAATGTTATGTACCTGTCAACCTGCAACAAAGATTACATTGAACATACATATATATATAATATGATCAACACACCGTGAAGAGGAAATCTCAGAATCATAGGGCACTCACAAGCGAGTGATACAATCCTATCCCCTTCACCAATACAGTATCACTAACTGACGCATCTAACATCAATGATATGATCACAAGCATAAAACATCATTAAATCAATTATTTGCTAAATTAATCCAAAACATGCCATAAAGATAACATCAGAATAAAATAACATCACATCAAAATATAACATTTACATCGTTTAACAATTGCGATCAAAAGTAACCAAGTTCCAAAGTCGAAGCATAGCCAAACACAATCATTACAAAGAAAACATTGCCGAACAAAAGAGCCAAAACGGAGGGGTGTTACATCCTCCCCCCTAGGGTTAGGCTTACTCCTGGAAGCCTGCAAATACCCCTAGTTCAAGCTCATTAAAATACACACATAAACAATGGTTCCAAAATTGAACCACTCCATACCTCAACATAAAACAGTAGCAGCTCGTGCTATAATCAACCCAACCAAGCACACTATCAATCTATACAAATCAACATGGTGAAGAAACCACCAATCAAATCTCCAAAGCACATATCTGAAGATTAACATACATAACACATATGCACCAATACACATCACCTACACATCACTGAGAATCATCACAAGGCCACACATAGTGTGATATGATTACAATGTTTATTCAAGACAAGGTATGCAACATTATCACTTCAACATTCATTTAGCATTTTGCATTTGAATCCAGGTACAATAATTTAACTTCTACATGATTTCTTAAAACTCAACAATAAATTTGGGGAGCATAGGCCTCACCAACATGATGCACCTATTATGCAATTATCATTAACATGCAATGGTTTCCCTAATCCCTTTTCTCTAACCTTTTACTTACTACAAAACAATTTTCTATTAATATTGTACATTTTCCATGATTATGAATGCAACTTGGGGACTTAGGTCCTTTACCCAAGGTTTGATCTAATAAAATAACCTTCATGAATACATAAGCATTTTCTCATAAGACACAACATACCAAGGGTTTCAATACACCACACACTCAAGGACCAATGTCTTTGTTGTAACACCGATGAGAAGAGAGAGAAGACAAGAGTTATTTACAGTTCTAACATAGGCACGAATGCAATCATGGTTTCATCATCACACAATCACTTTCACACAAATGCATCAACCATATGAGAGCATGCACAAATCTCTATGAACTAACAACATGCTCATTCATTTTCTATTAACATATTTCATAATTTTTATATAATATAACATGCAAAAGCCACACCAAAACCACATAGGGTCAATTAGGCAATCACTTGCACAATGAGGTAAAGCACAAGAAGACATGCAAGGGGTGGAAATAACAACAAAACTAGTTGTTTTCCACCACACACAACACACAAAATTCACACACTACACAATTTTCCATAATGCATTCTTCCAGTACTTAGGAAGGATATCAGTGCATTGTGCACTACACTGAGGATCCTACCCTTTCCACTAGCTTCCTGCACCATTGGACCTACACCACCTCTCAACAACTTCTAGGTACATAAGTGAGATCAACCCAAAAGGAAAACATAACTACCAAATAGAGCGTCTAGGTCAACGCCATGGCTCATAGTGCCCAGAGTATAGACCTATGCAACTAATAGCTTAATGGGTCCACATTATCCCAGAGCGCCCAGTATTTAAACTTGGGCTCTGATACCATGTGTAACGCCCCACCATGCAACCCTAGGGGAAGTTGCAATTTACTACACAAATGAACTATTTTTTAAAAAAAATAAAATAAAATAAACATGCAAGTTCTAACCATTTCCAACCAATCCCCTAAGGTTATGAGACTGAGTTACTTACACCCAAACAAGAAACATGAATTAAGTTCACAACATTTAATTTACTTAACAATTAAGTTCACATACATTCCATACATAATAATTTACATCCAAGAATAATAAATACCACATGATTTCAAATAACAATTAATTTACCATAAGATTACAACACTCATTCCCTGAATGAGATAAATCCAATAATCATGATTACATATTACAAATTCCACCTTGATAACAATGAGGGGTAATAAAATACAAGATCAATATAATGAATAAAGCATGAGAAGAAACTGGATCCCACAAGCTCTCCAACTAGAAATCTCATCCACACAAACAAGAAGACGAACCAACAAATTAAGGTGCACGTTCCATCCAACCATGTGATACCCAAAGGCTCACCCCTATGCTAGGAGATAGTAACTAGGAATTCCTAAACAAGATCATCTACCTCTAGACACATTTTAAAACATAACTAAACTGAAAGGATACAATGCTTCTAGAGTACAAGGATCATTTATGCAGTACAACAAACTGACTTCTGGTTGACATAGAGCGAGTGTCACATGAAATTTCCTATGAGTTACCCTGGCTCAACTATCTAAGGCAACTGAAACCACATCTTGGACTATCCAGGCTTAACTCTACTAGCCGTCGGACCCTCATACCAACTGTGCTTCTTGTCTCATCTCAAACCTTAAAAGTGAATGAGTTATGAGAGAGAGGCATTAATTGTCTTAATTAGTTTGAGAGTTTTTCATTAGTTCATTTTTAAGTTATCACTTACTTAAACCCTAATTGAGTTACCCTGGTACCCCTTTGTGTGTCGGACCCCCACATAGAGCCACTCTCCTATCGACAACACATACGGTACAACCCACAATGAGTAACTTGATAAGATGACCTCTCCAAACTAAGGAGGAAACAAATAAAGGAAACTCACTGCAAACACTGGAGGAAACAAAAGTACAAAACCTTCTCCAAACACTGGAGGCTACAAAGATCAAAACCCTCTCCAACCATTGGAGGAAACAAAGGTCAAACCCTCTCCGAGCATTGGAGGAAACAAAACAAAAAACCCTCTCCAAACACTGGAGGCTACAAAGTTCCATACCCTCTCCAAACATTGGAGGAAACAAAATTCAAAACCCTCTCCATACACTGGAGGCTACAAACACAAACTCCACTCCTAATCCAAAGGAGACACAAAACTCAAGACCCACTCCTAGTCCCAAGGAGGCACCATTCCCCATTTGTGGAAATTGAGTACAACAACATAATACAACTCTACACATTTCCCAAGGTGATTTGCAAATCAAACCACTACATAAAACATCCCAAACTAGAGAACTTCTCTGGAAGACTTACTAGACAATTGACCCCATTTCCCCAACATCAAGAAAGAACAAAACCTCATTTAAAAAGCATTTTCGGCAACTCAATAAACTAATGTTCGGGTTTCCTAAACCCAAGCCAAGCATTGGTATAGTACAAGAATTCAATTTAAGTAATTAGTATTACTCATTCGTACTCAAAATAAAACATATCACTTGGCACCATTGAGGAATTTAAATTTAATATTTTAATTCTATTTTCTCAATCATAAACAAGAATTAAAATCATCTTTATAAATAAATCCATTTGCCTCCAACATCCATTTTAAATAAATCCACTTTTACTTCTATTACATCAAAATAATCATCTCGAAATAACCTATTTTAAAATATAATCATATTATAAATATACATATAAATGTATATACTTAATATATATACACACACACACACACATATATATATGTGTGTGAATATATAATTACTAATTAAATATATTAACATTTTAAAAACCACCAATTTAAAATTCTATATTACAAAATTATTTAAATTAAAATATTATATATATATACATAACATATACATATTATATATATAATATTATAATATTATAATATATATAATATATATTATAAAATATATATAAAATAAAACAATGAAAATCAAATATAACAAAAAATGTAATTTATAATAACTTAAAAAAAAAAAAACAAAAGGGGACTCACCCCTGCTGTTGTGTAGCCCCCAGAACAGGGGTGCGGCCCCTGCAAGGGACTGCTATGCAACCCCTCTCCCAATCATGGGGGCCACTTCCAATGAAGGCAGCGTCTCCCATGGTGGGGGATGCGGCCGTGGGCAGTGCCCAGCCCCAAAAAAATGAACCCTAACATTTAAAAAAAAAAAATCTTTTAATCCAATGGAAAAAAATGACCCCCTGATACATGCAGAGGAAAATATTTTTTTCTGTGCATAACAATTTTCCAAAAAGGATAACAAAATAAAATTATTTATAATATATATGTTGAATGTATATATAAATATATTAAGAATATATATATGTATATATTCAAATATATTATAAATATATATGCCTGAGTTTTCATTTACAGTCAAACTATGCAAATGCACAACACAAATTCGCAATAGTTCTTATTGATCTTCTTCAAAAAAAATTCATTGTAAGATTCTGGTTTGTTTTCCTTTTCCAAAATTTCAAAAAGAGTTTGCAAGTATGGAAAAAATTTCAGTTGGGTTTGCATTAAATTTAAACAACATTTTAAGAATTTTACCAACAACATAATGAAAACTTGAAACTTATTTCAAAATGAAAAACAGAAATGAAGGAGGAACTTGGTTTTCTTCTCCACAAATAGAAGCATTCAAATGATGCTTTTTGATCTCTTTCCAGCACACCAAGAAATCCCCTTCCTTATTCAAGATCTCCAAGAACAAAAGCCAAATCCTTGCTCTTCTTTTTCTTCCACCATTTTCAAATTAAAACCAAAATGAAATAGCAATTCCTCCAAATAGAGTTTCCCCAATTTGGTCAAACCCCTAAAATATCCCCACCCACTAAATTTATTGCAAAATTTGGAGGATATTTCCAATTTTAAACTTAAAACAATTTTCTAATTTCTAATTCAAAATTCATGCATTTTCAAAATTCTTTAAAACAAAAGAATACCATCTTTGCAAATAATCTACTTTATCAATAATTTCCAAAAGGGAAATAAAAACACATTTTCATTTATTCATTTATTTATTTTAATTTATTTCCAACTATCCAAATATGATTTATATTTATATTTTAATTAAATCTTAATATCCAATAATTGCCAAAACAACTATCACATTTAATAAATTATCACCCTTAATCCAATTAATCAATAAACTCAATCTAGTTTTATTAATTAAATCAAATCAATCAATAAAATAAATAATGTTTCAACATTGCAAATAAATACATATAAACATCAATTTAACTACGCAAGCCATTTGATAAACTTTATAATTTGCAACTAGATAAATACTCAAGATGCAAAGGACCGAATTAACACAACCAACCCGACAACAACTCGACGAAACGCTATGGCTAGGGTGACGACTTGGACAGAAAACCTAGCTACTATCTCCCAATCAATTTCTGTTGGTCAATGGACATGCTCAAACCTATGAACCAAGTGGAGTCGATGTCATGTACCTGTCAACCTACAACAAAGATTACATCAAACATGCATATATATATAATATGATCAACACACCATGAAGAGGAAATCTCATAATCATAGGGCACTCAAAATTGAGTGATACAATCCTATCCCCTTCACCAATACAATATCACTAACTGACGCATCTAACATCAATGATATGATCACAAGCATAACACATCATTAAATCAATTATTTTCTAAATTAATCCAAAACATGCCATAAAGATAACATCAGAATAAAATAACATCACATCAAAATATAACATTTACATTGTTTAACAATTGCGATCAAAAGTAACCAAGTTCCAAAGTCAAAGCATAGCCAACCACAATCATTACAAAGAAAACACTACTGAACAAAAGAGCCAAAACGAAGGGGTGTTACATTTCATTTTCTTTGGGTTTCCCACCCATTCATTTGAAATGGACTCCAAAAGAGATCAAAATCCATTGATGGGGTTGTCTGATCTTTTTGGGATAAAATCCAACCAACCCCAAGCTTTCGTATAACAATTTCAGAGTAAATTGTGAGCAATACGAGAGGTAACATATTATTATTATTTTTATATGGAATTTAATATTTTTCTTAATGAATAACAAGAGGGGTATGGAAAAATAGATCTTAACTTTATTAATTGATAGTAATGGGTATCTTTCTATAACGAAATCATGATAATAATGAAAATATATAAATAAATAAATGATAATGAAAATATTAGTTTTATGGATGATATTGTCATTACTGTTGTCTCAGATAATATTAGTACTAGTCTTGTGAGAGGTAGTAATATTAAGATACCAATAAAGAAAATTAATGATAGTAATATTAAGAGAATATTTTGGCCTCAATAACATTAATACCATTAATGCTAAGAAGTACCGTAAATGACTATAATGATAATAATATGGTTATACTATGCTTAGAATGAATACTAATATTTTGTATATTATGCTATTGTTAATAGTTTTGGCAACAATTTTAGTAGGAAAATTAGTAAATTTACTAACGGTTACGTCTTGGGAAAACCTTAGCAAGCCTTGTTGTCAAGTTCAATAATAAGGATTGGAGGAGGTATTTGAACTAATACAAGTTCTATAGAAATAGAAATATTCTTATAAAGAATTGATAATACTAATATTAATTATAATGTTAATATCCATATGAAGATAATATTGTAGTATGAAGATTAATCCTACTAGGAAACATCAAATCGGTGAAAGTTCAATGTTAAGCATGATAGATGAATGACTATAATCATGACAATTGGTGATATTTTTTATAAGGTTAATGTTAGTATTAAAATTAATGTCATTAGTAATATGAGAAAACAATAATCAAGTATAGACAACATATGGTGTTATTAATATTGAGAATGATTTAATAATCAAAACAATAATACTAAGGTGTAAATTCAATAAACCAATAGCTAATAGAGTGACATAATAATAAATCCCATCAACAATGATACTAGTTTTAAAATTCATATTTATACTAACTACCATGCCAATGTTAATCCCAAGGAATGAGACTTATGGTAAACATTTCTACCAACACCATAAGATAATAAAGCTAACATGCTAATATCAAGGATGAATGTAGTGTGAAGGCTAGAATGTTTCCTTCAATGGTAAAAGATATTATCAGTATTTTAATAAGCGTTAACATGAGATTTAACCTCTCGGTTATCAATGATGAATAGTAAATGGTGTATTATATAAGTGTATGTTGTTTCCAATAAAAGATGTAGAGTCTAGGTTTGGCCCACACTATAATGTGGGCATGTTATCATGTTAGTGATACACTCTAAACACTTATAAAGATGATTTGCATAATTAATTTTTGTTTAAAAAAAAAAATTGTTTGATTTTTCTAGCAAAAATTTGGGCACGAAAATATTATTCAACTTAAATTAATATAAATTACTGAAACTAAATTGGGCATATTACATAGTCTTAGTTATGATGAATTAACCTAAATTGGGCTAGATTACATCCTTTAAGAATTATAGTAACACTAATTACAAATTGAACATGATTGGTTTTTTATTAGAGGTAAAATACAAGTTTTGAAGGGGCTTGGAACCCTCTACAAAAGAAAGCAGCTGAAACTAAAGCAAACAACACTAAGCATAATTCAGCCCATCAATAGCGAACCAATAAGAAAAAGTTTTCCAAAAAGGAGGACCTTAACCAACAACACTACATGTTATTTAGAATATCTGCCACCTCCAAGTCGCTCGCCGCAACCTTTTGAGCATCATCCAAAATAGCAGTCATCCAAAATTGAACATGATTGTTACATAGCCTAACAAGATTGATTCTAAAGCTACTAGTAATCAATAACATATAAACTAATTGTTCTCATTAGAGACATACAAAAATAATTTCCATAATATTTGGATGTTTATAGTATCACATTATATCAATCAGAAAAACTAGAGCACACTATAATAGGTTAACATCATCAACAAAAAATATATTTGCACAATAAAACTATCAAATCAGTTTTTAAAAAATTATTATATAATATTTCACAACCAAAATTAATTTAACATATAATAAAAAAACTATATACTATTAGATAATGTGAGATTTCAACATGTATGACACTATTTAATAAATATTATTTAATTTAGAATTCATGTTCTTATTAGGAATATGAATTGGTTTATAAAAATAATATTAAGAAGTGAGTTTGAAGTGGTTAGGTCGTTTAGGAATTTGTGTCATGTATAGTTTTCTTAATCAATCTATAATCTTAATATTAAGTTTCTTACATGTCACAAACTAAGATTCATATTTTTAAACTTGTAATTAATGTTTTACATAAAATTTATTAAAATTATTTTAATGATTTGAATATTTAAATTGTAGTTGTTTTTCAATAAATAAAATATCAAGTATCTTCATTTTTTTCCATTTAGAAAAAAATCACATTTTTTGTCAAAATTTTAGAAAAATATAATTAAGTTTGGCCTAAACATATAGGAATAGATTTTGATACATATTATATAATTTTATTATTTAGAATATCAATACCTAAATCATTTGTTTTATAATATCAAATAATATGATATAATATAATATAATAATTTTCTCTCTAAGAAGATGCCTTTCTTCAAAAATTAGGACTATGAAAAATATTTAAAAATAATACTAAAAACCAAGTGAAACTTAAACAATAAATTTTCCTATTTTTTGATGAATGTGATCAACCTCAAATTTTTGGTCTAATTACATAATTTTCATCAAAACATAAACATAGTAATGAAAATTAAACTACAAGGAAAACTATATTTTCACAATCTACAAATTATAATCTACAAATTATAATATATAAATAGTATTTAATATTTTTCCAAAAATGTCATACATAAGTAGAACTGGTAGGAAATTTAAATTTCCTAAACCTTTTTTAAAAAAAAATTTTGCCATGTGATTTTATATATACGTATAGTAACTAATTCTACCAAGAAATTTTTTATTTAAATCTTATTTTGTCCATAGTGAATCTAGTTGGAACATATTTTTGGTAGATATGAGTTCATATTTTAAAATGTTTAACATTATTTGTAATAAGAATTTAACCACAATTATGAAGGTGGGCTACAATAGTGTGTTCCAATTTTGGTACATTAAAAATGTTTGTTGTTAAAGAGAAAACAATTAACTAGCTGACACAGGTAGTGGAGCTTGCTTGGGCCGTGTGTTTGCTCCCCATTGGTCTCGGGTTCGACTCCACTCCTGGGTTTACCCAGTTGGGACTGGCTTGCCGGCTGTTGGGTCCCCCCGCAGGGGACTAGTCTCGCCCCAACTTGCCCTTGGTACCCAAGATACGGGCTGCTGGGTCGCTGGGCGGGGTCGCAGGGATACCCCTGTCATTAACAAAAAAAGAGAAGAGAAATTAATTAACAAAAACCTTCATTCAAATGTATTTCCCTAAGTGAAGGTACCTTAATTTCAAGGTGTTTGTATAAATGCTCATAAGTTAAGGTATACCCTCCTTTAAAGTCTTCATATTTTTAATATTTTAAAAAAAGTGGTTGTAGAAAGGATCTTCATTTGAATCTGCCTTAAAAAAAACTATCTTCATTCAAATAACCTTTGAATGAAGGTCCTTGGATGTACGTCCCCACCTTCCTCAATTTTTTCTCAAATTTTAATATGTCAAATCTTGGACTAAATAGGTGAATGGAATCAACATGATAAGATAGTGTGTAAGATCAAATCCCTTAGATTAAGCTTTCAAAAAGACATAAATATAAATTTAATTAATTTTATTATGATATTTATTTTCTCTTTTCCAATGTACATAAGTTTTTCATCCAATATCAATCTCTTTTCCAAACATGTGGAAAAATAAAAAAAATAATTTTTTTTTTGTTATTTTATTATTAATACTTTAGAATACGATTTAGTTTTGAGTGTATTATCACACATTTTATTTATTTTCACTCAAGTAATTACTTCTAATTACTTAGGATGGGAATGATCATCTTGCACATTCATGGAATTCTATCTTTTTCCTTATCCTTTCAAATTTAGAAACTTGGATAAGTAATTAATTTTTTATTTTTATTTTAAATTCTTATCCTTATTCCCATAAAATTTAGAAACTATAAGGGTATATAATGTAAATCTACTTCCACACTTTAAATATAATTAGAATTATGGAGCAAATTTTTTTTGAGAAATATCTTTATGAAGACTTAGCTAGTTTAGCTTTAGTAAGCTACTTTGAACCTATTTCTATGCACTAGATTATGGGTTATATATTTGATTTCAAATTCTAAAATGGTATTAGAGCATAAATTCTAGGATAAGTTTGTGTTCATAATATTTTTTTCATTTGTATCGAAGAGGTTGTCATTGGTATCAAAGAGGAAATAGTTGATCCAAGAAAAAGGCCAAAGGCCACTCATCAATATTTCCATAATAGTTCTCAAACTTACATTATTCCTTTTGAAGATTATTGGTTAAATCTCATTGATATATGAAAATTAACATTGACTCAATATTTGTCTTTGGGTTGACCATACTTTTTCATAAAAATAAATTTATTATATTTATGCTTAGAGACAACCCTTTGGTGTGTTCTCCACTTTAGAAAAATTATATTAAATTTAATTTATTAATGGAGGTTGAACCTAACATGAGAAAAACCTCCTTGGGAATATTAAAAATAAATTAATTGAGTTTGAATAAGGTTGACCCCCTTTGAGGAATCACCTCCCTCAGGTGAAGAGGAACATTGGTGTGCCATAAATTTGAGATTGAATGAAAGTTAGAAGGAAATAATTCAATGTTTGTGTATACTTATGAAGAATATTTTAGCATATTTATAGATCATATTTGAGAATATTTATGATATTGGAGTAGATATGAGAATTTGAGCAAATGTACAAATGATATTTGAGTAGATCTATGAAGGATATTGAAGAATATTTTTTCCAAGGATATTTGAATGACTATCCATTAAATCTATTAAATTTAATAAGGGAAAAAAAATATTTGAAGGTTGGTACCTCTCATCATAAGATATTTGGAAGTTTGTGCCTCTCAATAAAATAAATTGGTGTATCTTGTTGAGTTAAGGCTTAGTAGTGGGGATTGGTGTTTGAAGTGGGTTGGTGCCTACAAAATTTGCTGGAGTATTTTATTTGTGATTTGATTTATGTGGTAGATCTAAGTAGTCCTTTTCTTCATGGTTTTCTTCTGAAAGGTTTTCAACATAAATAGATTTTGTTCTTAATTTTTGATATTTTTTGATTGATATTATTGTGACGAGTAATCTGAAAATGTAAAATATTACCTTATATTGATTCACCCCCTCTTTGTTTAAGTGTGTGTTCATCAATTGGTATCAAAGAAAGCTCCTTCAAATATAGTCTAATAACAAGAAGGTAGATCCCAAGAGCACATATGGCATGTCAAGAAGGATTCTCCTCAAATAGGTCTCCATAGTTGTATGGAACAAACTATGCCCTATGGAGCAAAAGGAGACACACTAACCTAATGGCTCTTGGATTTGATATTTGGAAATCAATTGGGAATAGATATTTAGCTTCATCATCTCCACTAATGTATCTAACAAGAAAGAAAGTGAGTGAAAATAGTGTAAAATTTATTAATGTAATTTTATGTGGGCTATCAAAAATGGAATTTTTCAAGGTAATACACTATGAATTGGAAAAAGGGATATGGGATAAAATAACAAAATCTATGAAAGAGATGACAAGTTAAAGAAAGAGAAACTTCAAACACATAGACTTGACAATTCAAAAATTTGAAAGTGAAGGATGAAGAAAATATTGAAGGCTATCTACTGCATATGGATGAAACAATTAAAACTATCAAAGGTCTTGGAGAAAATTTTGAGGATGAAATGATTGTGCAAAAATTATTAAGGTATCTTCCTTTGATATTGTATGCAAAAGTCCTTTCCATTGAATAAATAAAATATCTAGATACTCTAATAGTGGATGAATTTCATGGGATCCTCATGGCATATGAAATGAGTATTGAAAAGGAGAAACCATCTAAATGAGAGGAAAACTTTAAAGCCTCAAAGAAAATGAAGAATAAAGATCACAAGCCAAGAAATTGTTTCAATGATCAATCAAATGAAGAATAAGCTCATTTTATGAGGAAGCTAGAAAAAGGATCCAAAAATAAAAAGTTAAGTTACATTTTAAATTATTTAATTAGTGAAAGTATAGTGTAGGAAATTGTATACCTTTACAATTTCACACTATGTTTGGTTCCTTAAGTTATTGGACTTAATTAAGATTCTAATTTGCTAAATTATGCATACCAAAGCCTTATTTTTACCATTTTCTAAAAGGGGAACCAACATTTAATTAATGCAATCAATGATTAAATCACATTGGAGCATGTGTGTCCTAGAATTATAGGCCAGGAACCATTCACCCAAGAATGAATGGATCCCCTTTAAGTTCTAGGACCCATTTTTAAATATGTAAATTTGGTGATATTTTATTAATTCAAATTGAACTTGTAGTTGTCAACTTTTGGAATCTAATTTTTGAGAAATTAGATACACACCTATAAATTCATAGTCTTTTATCATTAGAAATCTAATAAAAATTCTAACACACTTTATAAAGCTGAAACAAAAGAAATAAGGGGCTCTTTTCTTTTTGAGAGGTGGAACCCTAGACCTATTCCCACTTAGTTTCAATAAAGGAAACCTTAGAGATCTCAGTCCAAATGTACAAAGTGGGAAAGAGACCTTGCAATAGGATGTCCTAGGGTATGATCAATGACTACAAGAGGGTTCACCACCAAGCTAGGGCTTGGAAAGATTGATGATATGTAGGATATAATGACAAGACCTAATGATATGAAAATCTTCACTAAATGACCTAGAAAGGAGTGCAAATTTGAATAGAAAATTGGGAAAACACAAAAGTGCACCTAGAAACCTGAAGGACCTGAGAATCGACTCTAAAATGCTTAAAATGATACTTTTGGGGCACATTGGGACTTATACACCACTTATGGTGTATCAGTCCCAATCTATGTTTTTTGGACTAGAGCAAGTTTCTCACAATGAAGATTCAAGATTTTAAAAAAAATTAGAAATTTTTCTATAGTGGGACTCATATGCCACTTCTAGCATATTAATACTATTTTTTTCAGGAATTCAAAGTTCAAATCTATGCTCCAATCTCTGCTCTTCCTTCCCAAACTGATTTTTAGACCTGAACCTATAAGAAGACCTAAAAGATAGAATATAGTGTTGATTTTGTTATGGGGGGTTTGCCTCGGTCAAAACCCTAGTTTAGTAATTAAACCTTGATAGAAACAATGGATAAAGAATGAAAATACGAATGTAAACACTAATCTTAAGTGTTTCTAAGATTAGGAAATCTGAAATGCAATGCAACCCTATTTTATTGTGCTAGAATGAGATGCATGAATAAAATATGAACATGAATGACTCACTTTGGGAGATCCTCAATCATCCTAATAAGCCAAAGTAGGGCATGTACCTTCCTTAGGTCAAGAATGTAGAGTGATAATAGAGGATGGAGTCACTTAGGAAATAAGTCATTAGGATTTGCTTGATGGCTAGTTACATCTCCCCAACCTAGAATCCATCATGATTCACCATAGGAAGCCATCACAAATCCTTGACAATGTTAGATCTTGACTAAAAGTGAGCTTAACAACTAGTAAGAACACTATAATGCTGCTCCAAGATTTCAAATTTTCTTGCTACTTGCACTTGAATGCTCTTGTGAAAGAATGCTTGAGTGCTTGGATGTGCTTAGACCTTGAATTCTTCTCTAGATTGAAAATAATGACTTAGAAGGTTGTTTATATAGGAATTACACCTAATTTACCATTATTTAGATCTCAACGGCTGACATCAACCAAAAATTTCAATTAAAAACTTTAATTTCCCACTCAAAACCTAAAAAGGGCCCAAACGGGACTCATACACCAATTGTGGCATATGGGTCCCACCTAGGGGGACTCATATGCCCAAGGTGGCATATGAGTACTACCCTAGATTTTTTTGGGGTGGGTTGTTAAAAATATTAATGTTTTTGATGATTTTGTTAGGTTTTTGATTGGAATAAGCCTTGAGATTGAAAATAAAGGGTCTTAGGGGCCTATTAATGATGATTTAAAGGGGATTTAATGCAAGGGTGCCAAAATAGGTCCAAATTAGGCAAGAAATTGTACTATATCTAAGAATGGAGTATAATTTTTGTTTCCATATTTAGCCCCCACTTTAGCACCCATATGACTCTACGTGCATATGCAAGCTAAAGGAATTCAAACAATAAACTTAATTTTGTAAAAGGATACTCATTGGATTCATTCATAATACGAGAGAATGAAGCCCCCATTGTAGATATTTTCCAAAACCACAATGTTAGGAACCACATCTTGCAACATGAATTCATTAGTTCAAAAAATTCTCTTATATAACTTCTCTATGAAATCAAACTCAAGGGTAGATGTATGCCCCCCCTCGATTTTGCTTGCTTTTGGAGGTGGAATCAAGGTAGCAATCTAACTGCATCAAATGAGATAAGTCATACCATATGATTATTTGAAGTACCATACCACATAATGATAGATACATGATCAGGATGGGAACAAAATCATGATTCCAATGCAACAAATAACATCAAAAATGAAATTCGCTAGCCCCCGGTATGCCAGTTTGAATGAGAAGCACTTTTAACCCTAATTTTAACATATATAAGAGAAAAAAGTGAAGTAAATTGAACTAATTTTATCTTAGAATTATTTGAAAAATGAAAAATAATGTCTAACTATATGGTTGTTGTGTTGTAATTGATGTCACCATGTTATATGGGTTGTGACTGCAAGAACTAAGTCATTGTTTGTCTTGTGTTCTGGACTGATATCTAAACTGGTATATAGTTTACACTGTCCAGTATTTTGCTCTGCAATCCTCTACGGTTGATTGTTGTTGCTTGTGGTTTTGGGAAATAGTTTATGAATTTTGGAATCATGTATGTTTAGAATCTCTCATGCACAGGCACTCGTATTGTGCATCAGTGTTATTTTGTTGGTTACATTTTTCTATTAAGCCTATCTCTAGCTAACCTCATGGATAATTAGTGTTATCGCGAATTAATTTTGTTATGCGGATATATGTGTGACCTATCTTAGGTCTATGCCGACATAATGTAGTTTGCTACACATTTTGATTTATTGTTTGCAAAGATTTTGTGAATGCTTGAAGTTGACAATTGGAATTTTTGGTAAATAAGGATTCCATCTAATTAGGATAACCTAATTGATGCTTGTGGATGGATTAGATATATATGTTAGATAGTTTTAAATATTGGGAGAAAGATAGATTGTGAGGTTGTGAATGTGAAGAAGTACAAAAATGATGAAGTGTGTTAAGTTAGTCTATTGAGAATCACCAAAAATGTATCAGCACTTGCTAGGTGCACTCTTATTAGTTCATTTTGGCTATGAAGCTAATTTTTTTTTGTAATCCTTTTTGTAGGTAGTGAGCCTCCTTGTGTAAGCAATGAGATTTTGTATCTAGACAATGGGTCCTATTTTGGGTAGTGAACCCTTGGCAGTGAGGCTTATATATTCAGTTTTTATATTACTTTATATTGTGAGTTAATCCTCACTCTAGTTTTTCCCTTATTGGGTTTTCCACATAAAATCTCTTGTTCATTGTATTAATTTTTTTCCTTCTATTATCTACATTACATGTTCATATTTAATAATAGAAGTAGGTGGATAAGAAATTCATAAGCGTTTTAAGTTTTTAGTTTGTATTTGGCGACAACTGATTCACCCCCCCTCTCCCCCCCTCTCAGTTGTCTTACACCATTTTAATAGTTGGTATAAGAGTTTTGGTTCCTTGGTGAAGTGCTTAACCACTTGAGGAAGATCCTAAAGGTTGAAAAAATGGATGACGAAGAAGAACTCTAGGCTGCACTTGAAGATCTTGATAAGGTTGAAAATGAAAACATAGATTTGAAAGAAAATCTTGATGAGGTAGATGATTGTGTCTGTAAATTGAAAGAGAAATCAAGGAAATTCAAAGAAAGACATAGAGAAGTGAGTGAGTTGTAGAAACAAGAGATCACTGGATTGAAAGTCCTACTAGAAGAAAAGAAGAGAATTGAAGAATGTCTGAATACAATGATGTAGAGCAAGACTTATTGATGCAGAGGAAAGGGTTCAAACACTCAACAACTTGAAAAAATATTTGGAATGATGTATGTGTCATGAAAAAAGCCACACATGATCAAAAAAATATAGACAATGCATATAACTGATTTCAACAAACTTGCTGCAGTGATAGGAACTCATACAGAAAATGACAGTTTTTAGAAATGGTCTTGTTTGACCACTCAAAAGGCATCACCAATTTTTTTGACAAAAATAAAGTTTTGTTGCAACACCATTCTATTTCCATTCATATAGGTTTTAGGTCAATACTATTCTGTACAAGGTCGTACCAACATATTTTCTGTCTACAAATTCTAAAAAACGTTTTCTGAACAAACTGTCTTCACAAAAATGGCCATATCTTATTCAATTCTCCATGAAAATCGATGAGACTTGAAGCAAATAAAATATAATTCATGTGGCTATCAAAATCCAGAGGTTTAATGCCATTATCAGGTCGTACATGACCGTACAAGTCACTGCAATATGATTGTTACAAAAAATTATGTATTTTCCAAACTGTAGCAGCCTTTGGCTTCAATTTTCCACACCTAAACCTTGTCTTTTTGATCCAAAACCATTAGAACACGAAATAATATGCATCTAAGAATTATCCCAGAAAAAATCAAGAAATTCCACCAAGTAAATGAGGAGAAACTCAATTTGTTCTCTCACAATTTACCCTAACAAGGGTTTTAGACAGTTTTGAGAAAAATGAACATATCTTCCACAAATCTTAACTAAAATGCATGAAACAAGATTCAATGGGAAGGTGATTGACAATACCAACTTTCAAGAACATGATTGCATGTTTTCAAATCCGTATAGGTTGTATACAGGCCTGAAAATAGTGTATTTTCTGGAGAATGTGCAAAAAAAAGAGTTTTTCATTATTTCCTTCAAAGATTCAACCACCAACCCCTACAAAAGGAGTTCATAGGCCTTTTTAAAGGAATTAGAAGATATATTTTCAGTTTCTAACCAACTTATAACTCCTTGTGACTCAAATGATTCTTCAACCACCTTTACATAATTATTTAACTTTGTTAATAATTGTTGACAACTTTATACCTTGTTTACATTTTTGCACTTTCTGGACTTTAATGATATTTATAATAGCCTAAAGAGATACAAATGACTCCTTCCCATCCTATTACAAAGAAAAGATTCCATATTAAGAAAAATGGAGAAATAATGTTTCAAGGGTGCCCCTACACCACTTATGTATGCACTAGACTTGAACAAGAGGTGGTGAACTTGAAAGTAGAACTAGAGAAAGAAAAACTCTGTGAAAACAATTTCAAATCTAGCTCAGACAAGCTTGATGAGTTGATTACAAGACATAAACCAAATTAAAAAAAGGTGGATTGGGAAATGATATAGGTGAAAGCTCAAAGGATAATTAAAAGACTCAAGACAAAGGGAAGCAAAAAATAAATTCAAGGAACTTTGCTAGAAGACCACCTATCAGACAGCCAAATGCTCAAAGATATCCATCTTTCTATGGTGTCTTTTTTTCAGGTAACAAATTTGGTCACAAGGAAACTGAGTGTAGAAGTAAAATGGATAAGTTTCTTGGTTCCTTCCCTGGTGAACCATAGATTTTAATGGTTAGGGAATGGAATGTCTCTTTTGCTCAATTAGGGTCTTTCACCTAATGAAAAGAGATAGATCCCACACCCAAAATCTATGTGGTTCACTCAAATAAAGGATTGTATGATGTGAGTATGAATAAATGAAATGCTGTAAATGCACCTAGATGATGAAATTGATTAATTAAGTATACAAAACCTAAGAAATGTAACTTGCTTGAAAACACATTGTGTAATGCAAAAACACCTAAGAATGAATGCAAATTGCAACAGAAATGCATGAAACTGAAAGTGTGCACTTGAGATATGGATGGAGATAGCAAATGAATTCTAGAATGCTTCTGAAGCTGATTTTGAAGCCTGGTGGGACTCATTCACCATTCTGGGTGAATTAGTCCCTATTTTTTGAAACTGTTCCATAACTCGTTGCAGACAAAAGGGTATCCGAAAATAGAGAAAACCCTGTTTAGGATGGAAATGGGTCTCATTCACCACTGATGTTGAATGAGTCCACTTTTGAGTTTTTGAACATCCAAAAGAGGAAATAGGAGCTCTTAGTCTGCATTTTGGCTTTCTACAGGTGTTCGCTTTTCAAACTCTAATTTCCAAACCTAAAAGTGAGTTTTTTTTATACATTGACTTGTTCAATGAAGAGAAGACTTAAAACACTTTACAATGCAATCTTCAATGATTTATAAGCCTCCAAGATGTCTAAATTTGCAAACACACAAGACAAGAGAGAGAAATGGTGAATGTTAGGGCATGGGGGTTTGCCTTGGTCAAACCCCTTTTAGGTAATTGAACCAAAATGATGAAAGAATGTAATGAAACATGCAATAATGGATTCAATACCTTTCCATGATGTTTGATCTTGAATTTCTACAACAAAATATGAAGAATTTTCCCTTGAATGTCTGAAAATGGCTATCTTATTAACTTGAAATGAATAAATCCTAACTTGCTTGACTTGAGATGGAAGAACAATGGATGAATAATTAAGAATGGATTGTGAATGAGTTAAGAGATATAAAATGAGGAGAAAAACAATTATATATACACACATGTTCCTTAGTAACCCAATGATACCTCATCATAGGCTAACATAAGGTAATTTGGAATAAAAACCTGAAAGAAAATTTGAAATATTTTGAATTTGGAGCCAAGAGGGACTCATTCGCCACCCATGGCGAATGGGCCCCACCTTGGGCTTGTAAGTGGGTGTCAGGAATTAAGTCAGATTTAATGTTATTTGTCGGGCTTACATTAAAAAATACACTTAATTAAGCCTTATAAATGCATAAAGGAGTCAAATAAAGCATAAGAAAGGTGTAAATAGTGAAATTAAGCCTAGAAAAGCATGAAATCTTGCTACAAGACTTTATAACACTTAAAAATAGTACTTGATAAGTGATGAAAAGGTGATTTTTAGGTGAATTGTAATGAAAAGAGTCTAGAAAAGTGTAGAAATGTGTTACAACACTTCACAACACCTTCAAAAGATGCCATAATTTGAATATTTAGGACCTAATGTGAATGCTTAAGTTACATTGCAACATTAAATCAAAACAAAATAGACCAAGCATAATGAGAGAAATACCTAAAAGAACATGAAAATTTCCAAGAACCACTTTTTATGGTACACCTAGACAATGTTTTTCATGCAACAAATTTGGACATAAAGCTATTGAATGCATATCTTAGGCGAGAATGATTAGTCGGGTGATGATAAATAGGTTTAATGGAGGTAGAATGAATCAATATTTTGATGGATATTGCTATACATGTAACAAGTTTGGAAACAAAGAAAACCAATGTAGATCAAGGGTAAATGGAGGTCAAAAAAATAAAAAAAGTGTTGTCTGCTATAACTGCAACAAACCTAGACATATCTCAAAATTTTGTGGAAGAAGAGAAAGTAATCTACTTCAGTGAAGAAGAACGAACCAATGAAGAAAATTGACAAAGATGAGGTAAAGAAAGAAATAAATAAGATATGGAGGAAGAAAGAAGAAGAGCTAGAGACAACAAATTTTTTTGTATCCTCATTTGGTGCAGAAAATTCCTCTGAGAATTACACCTAGCATGGTCTTAGGTGGAGCATTAACAACTCAAATTGTACAAAACCCCTAGAGGTATGGCATATCAGATGTTGGCATGAGGATATGTTTTAAATAATGAGTAGTTAGAGGTTATGGAAAAGAAACCAGAAGAAAAGTTGCAAGAATGTGCTTTTATAGATTGATTTAGGGTTTACAGTGTAGAGAAATAGGGTTTTTATCAGCTTTTGAAGCCTGTCGTACTTAATGGGAATTAGGGAAAACTGATGGTGTATAAAGTAAAATTCATAAGTCATTTTGATCACTTGTACACTTCAAGAGTTTGAAAGAAGACTTAGAGCAACCTTGAAGCGATTTCAAAGTGATCTAGAGCAATTCTGAGGTAATTTGAAGGAATTATTATGGATAGTTAGGAGTCATTTCTTAGTTTACAAAGGGGAAGAAGGGAAAAGGAAGAAGTTTCAATTGAACAATAAAAAATTAAAGAAAGATAAGCATGATGATGGACAAAGGTTCAAGTGGTAATATTCTACCAAAGTTGAAAGGTGTTGAATTGGAAGAATTTGATCATAGGAAGATGAAGGAAAATGAACTAGGGTTGAAGACAAATGAATTGTAGAGCATAAAAACCCTAGGTATGTATTTATGCGGAAAATTTTCCTAGTTTGTAGACAAAGAATCTATCTTGTTCTTGTTAAGTTGATTCAAGGACAACAGCATTATTTTGGACAAACCCTATCATATCACAAAGGAAGAAATCGAAGCTATTATTGGTTTATGTAGTGTTGGGGACCTCCCTGGGAAGAAAACTATGAAATAAAAATATGTGGAGGAACTTGTTAGCTCTCAAAAATGTAGGTTTGAACCACGAAAGGTTGCCAAGCTTTCACAACATTTTAGGGTAACAGAACAAGGTTTGAAACAATTAAACCTTGTACTCTTCTAGTACTGGAAGACCAAGGTGGGTGTACCTCTTTGAATTGTGCAGACTTAACTTATGATTATCTTCTTAGAAGTAATTTGTTCACAATGGAAAATAATAGTGAACAAAATGAAACCAAACTTGATAGCAATTTGTAGATCTAAATTCTAAAATATTTAATTAATAGATAAAAGAGGTTGAATGAATTCAAATAATGAAATTGCAGAGACTAGTGCCTTGTTGGGTATGCGGAGTCGAATGAAATAGAAATGGGAAACTTATTTTGGCAAAAGATCAAATTGTTGGCATGTGATCTGTTCACAACTTGTACGAACAATGCAAGATTATGATTATTGAGCTCTACTTTAAGAATCCAGATGGATCTCCCTGATTACTATGATTACCAAAAAGGATTTAATCCCTACATGAGAAAACCAAATCGATTAACCACACAAATGCAACAAATGTGCATAGATAAACTAAAAATAAACTTGTTACCTCAATTTAAATAACCAGAAAGAATCAACATGGAGACAGCTTCAGCAATGATTTTCAATGAACTCGACACACAATTGACACCAAAGCAAAATTGCCACATAGCTGAATTTCATTGAAACCACCATTTGAAATCATGCACATAGTCTCTAAAAATAGAAAAATATCCTACTGTAGCCATTTGACTACCTACTACTTCTAATCTAAAATCTCCTTATTCAATTACAATCTCGAGGCATATTTATAGCCAGCATTAAGAAAATAAAACATTTGAAATATCATGTCGACCAAGCACAAAATTTGGGCTCCAACAATGTCAGCCAGCAATAGTCACCAAATAATTCATCACGTCAGCCATAGGAATTACATTCGATTTTTCACTAGTGAACTAGTCGGGAAGACAATCGTAAACTCCTACCGAAGGCAATTTAGACGCTATTCATCCCGTGCATGCTCTTTTGTTTTATTTTCATTCGTTGTATCCTATCTGAGTCGGAGAGATATCAAATCAACCACTTCAAGCTTCTCCGAGATGTTCCCCCTTCGCTCCATATATCGTCGTGACATCTTGACCTCAGGGTGACATCCTGTAGAGAATACTTCACTATACCAAAAGCCTTCCACTAGATTCATGTCACTGTGACCACCATACCTCCCTACCAACAAAGCTACCATCGTAATCCATTTAGCAAGACCTTGCAAAATCAGGGAGACATCCCATAGAAGACTCCAAGTCACACCGATAGTCACCCCGAGACCACATGTCGAAGTAAATAAGTCACACCAAAATGTATCCTTCACCTGCGGTCGGCGAGACAAATACATATCACCAAGACCACTACCCGAAACCTCCAACTCATAGTGATGTATATCAAAGTAAATCAATGTGTAAGGTTAGTGAGACCGAAGGTCACTCGCCAAGACCTTAAATCGATAGCTATAACTTATACTGATACGCATCCTCCACTCCTTTGGGTCAGCATGACATAACGAAGTCGTTGAGACCCCCTTCCGAGGAATCCAACTCTCACCAAAATGACCACTTAGGCACCGGTCGGTAAGACAAGAGAAGGTCAGGGAGACTTCAAACCGATAGCCACAACATATGCCGATAAGGTTCCACCTACCAATGTGATCACCGAGACATGTGAGAAGTCCTGCCGACCACCCTAAAACACAGAAGTTAGCAAAAACGAGTCGGGGAGACAAAGAAAATGTCATGCCGACCTGAACCATGATGTAAAATATGCATGACTCAATGGATTCAATTGGACAAAGGGGAAAAATATGAGTGGAAAATGCACACGGTAGGATCAAATCTAGAAGTTTATGAGTAAAACTAACATGTGAGATCATCAAATTTTTACAGTTCCAACAGTGGCTCCGTCTGGCGATGATTGAGTGTAAAATCAATGCAAGGATGCAGAAACATGGGTGAGCAGACCAGACCGAAAATGATGGACCAGTGAGCAGCAATGGAGGAATGGAAATGGAAAAGAGTGCGGAATGAATGCAAAATGGATGCAAAGTGGAGATGGAGCAGAACCCTATACTACTGTGCATGGAGAAGATTTTTAAAGAGGATAAATAAGAGTTGTCCATGCACTGGCAACCCTTAATCCTCTGTGTTGTAACTTCACCTGTCTTGAGCCGATACAATCTAAAACTCAGACCATACCTTCCCCTGTCAAATACCTAGTTTTGTCTTGATTTCATCAGATTTCTCCTGAAGATACATATGTAATCCTTCCTATCACTGTTAGTGCAAGTTTTGAGAAAACCACCAAGCTCAGCCTGGACCAACTTCCCAACTGTATTCAGCAGTTTATATTCTCCATCATTAGATAAAACTCTGTTATCTCCAACATTCAAAATGCATACACATGAAATACAACATTCCTCATTATCTCCCTCACTGTTATGTATTCTGAAATACTCTCCCAGCTGTATAAGAATTTCACAATCAAAGTATTTCGCTTGAAAAGAAAAAAACTCTATCAGACCAACATTATCTGGAACAAGCAAATCTGAAACCTTTTGCATCTCTTTAGTGTCTCTATTCGGAGATAGCACTGGATCATAACTTACATTTCCAGTATTTAGCATATATGAATCAATCAAATTTGGAATTCTATCATCTTTGGTATGTAAATAAATGTCTTTTCCACGAGTTAGAAAAATCAGAACCACATACCTCCTTCTAAACAAACACAGACTTTTGATCAATACCAAAAGTATCGCCATCATTCCAAGAATACACAGGGAGTTGTAAGAATTTTTACACAAAGATTTTTCACTGTCAAAACAAAAGTAAGCTGGAGACAAAACTTCAAGATCTTCATCATGTGCACATTCCTGGTATTCAGAAGTAAACCAATCTGCAATCTTTTCACTGACAAGTGAACAAGTCTCTATATTTTCATCACTACAATTATACTCCTTGCTTTTTTCATCATCAAACATAAATTCAATACCATCAGAGAATGGGAAATCAGAAACATCATCATTTCAATCATTTATTCCATCATTTTGCTTGTCTAAAATTATTTCCTCCTTTTCATAGAATGGATTTGAAAATATCTAAAACTTACTCATTGACACACCTTGGCAAAAAATCATCTGATCTTCATTTAACTATTCATCATACAACGAGTTTGAAAAAAATTGGAAATCACTTTCAAATGTACAAACCTCTTCTTCATCAGATGTATCTTCATAACTTTCAACTGCAGCCAGAGGTATTGTATACTTACTATTTGATGAATCAATATCTCCCATTGCCTCTTCATCTAGATCCTCATAAGTAGTAGAAGAATCCCTTGACTATAGATCAAAATCCTCAGGTTCATCATCAGCATCAGAATATTCATTGGATCCCTCATAACACACACTGCTTTCCTTGTCACAATCTGTTATGCAAGAGAGGTATCTTGCACCTTCATCTTCATTATGCAAGCTATTACAGGAATCATACTGACTTGCACATACCTCATCTTCTATTGGAAGCATTGTTTGATCAATTTCTCTATACTCATCAGAAATACAATATTGGAATCAACCTTGATAATGTTCTCATACCTTATTCCCTGGGACAATGCTTGAATGAAGTTAAAGAGGAGCCTTCTACCTCAATCCCTTTCTTCTGCTCCAATGTCTCTCTTTTGTTTTCTTCCTTCTGATCAGCAACAATTAGTCTTTCTACCTCTTCTTCAATAAGTCTCTTCATACTATATTGAGCAGGCACCTTAACAGAATGTGGCACTATATAATCTTCTTTATAGTCAGGAAGGACTTGTCGTTCAGGCATGCGAACATTATATTTCTGATTTGAAGCATCATGCTAATAACCCTCATCCTCTGAAGATGAATACTTTCCCACAACATGGTGAAAATCATCTGAAGTCAAAAATACTATGTGATCTTCTTCATTGTTTCCCATCAACATTCCCTCTTCTCGCATTCTCTGGGCTACAACACAATAATCTAGGGAATGTGGCTTATCACAAAAATCACAAAAGTAATTGTTACTTACCATATAGGTTCCTTTCTTGCTCAATGGATCAAAAGCTCCCTCACTTCCAAGCCTAGCTATTATAGGTTTGTTGTCCTTCCAGTCTGTATTATAAGGCATTCCATGCAACCTTGACCATTTGTTCCTATATGTGTTGTTTTGCTGAGAAACCCTAGGAATATCTCTTTTACTGATCATCCCAGTAGCCTTCCTATTGTTTTCAATTGTTTGTGCCATCTTCTGTGCCTCAACCAAGCTTCTTGGGAATTTATTTCTCAGCTCATACCCTATCTTTGGATCAAATGCATTCAAATAAATACTCAGTGCTATAGAATTTGGCAACTTTGATCCAATAGGTATTTTATTCTACAACTTATTGAATCTCTGATTGAAATCGTAAATTGTATCACTTTGATCTTTTTGAATGTGCAATAATTCACGAAGAGCAAAATCTAGTACACTTGGATTCCCAAATTGTTCAAGGAATTGATCTTGAAATCCTTGGAGAGAATCAATAGAGACATCTGATAGACTGTTGAACCAATCCGTAGCATCTTCAACCAGTGATATCTTAAATAACCTCATGCGTAAATCTTCATAGGGCACATCCAAATCTTGGATGAAAGCATTGAAACTTCTTAAATGATCTTCAGCAGTGATTGCATCACACCTTGTAAACTTTGGAACAATACTCCTCGAACTACCATCCATTGGATTAGGGGATAATTGAATCCCTGACAAATCAAACTGTTTGATCCTTGTTGTATGTTGGTAAGGAGGGGCACTAGGCGGATATGGATGCTGGTACATTGGACCATAGTACTGTGTATGATAATATGGCACATACTGATGACCTCCCCTGAACTAAAATCCTCCTTCATTCATTTTTGAATAGCTGCAAAATATTCTTTCAGAGTTGCCACCTACTTTTCAAAAAGTAGGAAAATCATTATTTCTGATCTTTCCCAGCGGAATCACCCCTTCTGCAACTTCTCAAATTACAACTTTTCCTCCAATGACTCTATGTTGTTGGTCCTCAACCAAATATTCTGATGTTGATCCCCAAAGGAGTTGCTAATTTGTTAGCTCTCAAAAACACAAGTTTGAACCACGAAAGGTTGCCAAGCTTTCACAACATTTTAGGGTAATAGAACAAGGTTTGAAACAATTAAACCTTCTACTCTTATGGTGCTGCAAGACCAAGGCAGGTGTACCTCTTTGAATTGTGCAGACTTAACTTATGATTATCTTCTTAGAAGTAATTTGTCCACAATGGTAGATAACAGTGAACAAAATGAAATAAAACTTGATAGCAACTTGCAGATCTAAATTCTAAAATACTTAATTAATAGATAAAAGAGGTTGAATGAATTCAAATAATGAAATTGCAGAGACCAGTGCCTTGTTGGGTATGCGGAGTCGAATGAAATAGAAATGGGCAACTTATTTTGGAAAAAGATCAAATTGCTGGCATGTGATCTGTTCACAACTTGTATGGACAATGCAAGATTATGATTACTGAGCTCTACTTTAAGAATGCAGATGGATCTCCCCGATTACTGTGATTACCAAAAAGGATTTAATCCCTACTTGAGAAAACCAAATCGATTAACCACACAAAAGCAGCAAATGTGCATAGATAAACTGAAAATAAACTTGTTACCTCAATTTAAATAACCATAAAGAATCAACATGGAGACAACTTCAGTAATGATTTTCAATGAACTCGACACACAATTGACACCAAAGCAAAATTGCCACACAGCTGAATTTCATTGAAACCACCATTTGAAATCATGCACATAGTCTCTGAAAAGAGAAAATTATCCCACTGTAGCCATCTGACTACCTACTACTTCTAATCTAAAATCTCCTTATTCGATTCCAATCTCGGGGCATATTTATAGCCAGCATTAAGAAAATAAAACATTTGAAATATCATGTCGACCAAGCACAAAATTCAGGCTCCAACAATGTTGGCCAGCAACAGTCACCAAATAATTCATCACATCGGCCACAGGAATTACATTTCGGTTTTTCACCAGTGAACCAGTCGGGAAGACAATCGTAAACTCCTACCAAAGGCAATTCAGTCACTATTCATCCCGTGCATGCTCTTTTGTTTTATTTTCATTCACTGTATCCTATCTGAGTTGGGGAGATATCAAATCGACCACTTCAAGCTTCTCCGAGATGTTCCCCCTTCGCTCCATATATCACCATGACATCTTGACCTCAGGGTGACATCCTGTAGAGAATACTTCACTATACCGAAAGCCTTCCACTAGATTCGTGTCGCTGTGACCACCATACCTCCCTGCCGACAAAGCTACCATCGTAATCCATTTGACAAGACCCTGCAAAATCGGGGAGACATCCCATAGAAGACTCCAAGTCACAGTGATAGTCACCTTGGGACCACATGCTGAAATAAATAAGTCACACCAAAATGTATCCTTCACCTATGGTCGGTTAGACAAATACATATTGCCAAGACCACCGCCCAAAACCTCCAACTCATAGCAATGTATATCAAAATAAATCAATGTGTAAGGTTGGCGAGACTGAAGGTCACTCTCCAACACCTTACACCGATAGCTATAACTTATACCGATACATAGCCTCCGCTCCTTCGGGTCGGCATGACATAACGAAGTCATTGAGACCCCCCTCCGAGGAATCCAACTCTCACGTAAATGACCACTTAGGCACCGGTCAGTAAGACAAGAGAAGATTGGGGAGACTTCAACCAGATAGCCACAATATATGTCGATAAGGTTCCACCCGCCAATGTGATCGCCGAGACATGTGAGAAGTCCTGCCGACCACCCTAAAACACAGAAGTTAGCAAAAATGAGTCGGGGAGACAAAGAAAATGTCATGCAAACCTGAACCATGATGTAAAATATGCATGACTCAATGGATTCAATGGGACAAAGGGGAAAAATATGAGTGGAAAATGCAGACGGTAGGATCAAATCTGGAAGTTTATGAGTAAAACTAACATGTGAGATCATCAGATTTTTAGAGTTCCAACATAACTCATTAGTATCGACAAAGACCCTTGAGCACTACTAATAAATACTATTGCTAATTTTGTTATAAGCTATGTTGTGTAGGGTATATCTTATAAAATCTACTTAGAAATCATGAGGGTTCAACTTCGGCTATTGCTATATATCTTACACACATGATGGTCAAGGAAAACAATTAGTTTGATTTATGTAGCATATTATTGGAAAACCTAATTGAGAATGTCAGAATGTCTTTGGTCGAGGGTTATCCTTTTTGGTTCGGGGCTTTACTCATGTGTTTGATATTTTACTTTATGAGCTTGCTACTGGGAAGAGAGAATGTTGCTCATGGGAATTTAGTATTCCTATCAGAAAACAAGTTTTCAATTATTTGAAATCGATGGTGAATAATGTAAGTGTTTGAAAAATCTATTTCGTATTCCTAAAGATGAATTTGTGCTCTGGTATGTTAGTGCCTAGTTAGTTTGAAGATGGTTCCTTTTCTAGAAAGAAAGAGTTGGAAGTTATCATTTGTGAATCCCCTCAGGAATCTAAAAGGAGAAAAACTATCACAAAATACATTATCACTATCTTGGATGAAAAAAAATGAAGAAGCTAATTTTTGTCTGGATTTAATTCATTTGATTCAAAAGATATATGGATGATGATAGATAGAGGTGAGATTAAGAAGGTTAGTGAAATGTGGAGTGCATGCTCTTTGATCAAGAGACTTAAGATTGATTTTTTACTAGTTGATTATCTGCTTAATAGGGGTATTTTAGTTTTAGATGTGTCTGACTTATTACTGGATTATGTGGTAGAATTTATTGAAGAAAGAACATTGTTCGAAGGACCTGAAGGTCACTAGTTTGAAGCTATGATTGAGAGAAGATGTGCTAAAGCCAAACTAGTGTTATCTAAACACATTAATGAGAAAAGAGTGTGCATCAAAGAAATATCTGACATCTACAGGTATTGTCTCTGGTGGCTTGTAGCTGTTGACAATTACAGAAGAAGAATTGAAGCCATTGAATTTGAGATAAATTGTATTGCAAAGAGTTTTGATTTCTTTAGAGAAAATAATGGAAAACAAAGAATAAGAGTTGGAGAATTGCAAGTGGAGTTTCTGATTGCTTAGAGACAAAGAAAAGACTTGGTTAAAACCTTCTAGTTGGTTAAATAAATTATTGAGGTCCAGTTGGATCATCTCTCTAAAATGCTCTTTGATCTAGAAGATTGTGAACAACAATGTCTACCTTTGGACCAAACATCCTCTTTTATGTAGTTGTCTTTATTAGATGGTATGAGTGCAAGGATGAATTTGGTTGTGCTAGCTTGGAAAAGGATTCTTCTAATCATAAGATAAAGGTACGGGAAATTATTCCATGTAAAAAGTGTTATTTTCACTTGAATGTTTGAAAAGAAGAGTTGGAATTCCTTTGTATATACAATGTTACCATGTACATACATTTACATCCTATTTTTTATCACCCTTTTCCATTGAGGTCAAAAGGGGAGAGAGAAGTAAAAATGGGAAATAATATTGATCATAGGGGGAGAGAATATTGTGGCACATGTTGTCATCAATAAAAAAGGGGGAGATTGTTGGAAGAATCAAGAAGAATGGCTAACTATACAATTTTTGTGTTTTGATTGATGTCGCCATGTTATATGGATTGTGACTACAAGAACTAAGTCATTGTTTGATCCAGTATTCCAGACCGGTATTTGAACTAGTAAATAGTTTACACTCTCTGGTATTTTGGTCTACAATCCTCCATGGTTTATTTTTTCTACTTGTAGTTTTGGGAAATAGTTTCTAAATGTTGGAAGCATGTATGTTCAAAATATCTCATGCATAGGTGCTTGTATGGTGCATCAGTGCTATTTTGTTGGTTACATTTTTCTATTAAGCCTATCTCTAGCCAACCTCATGGATAATTGGTGTTATGGTGAATTAATTTTGTTATGTGGATATATGTGTGACCTCTCAGGTCTATGCCGACACAATGTAGTGTGCTACATGTTTTGATTTATTGTTTGGAAATATTTTGTAAATGCTTGAAGCTGACAATTGGTAGTTTTTGTAAATAAGGATTGCATCTAATTAGGATGACCTAATTAATACTTTTGGATGGATCAAATATATATGTTGGACAGTTTTGAAGATTGGGAGAGAGACAAATTGCAAGGTTATCAATGTGAAGAAGTGCATAAATGATGAAGTGTGTTAAGTCAGTCTATTGAGCATCACCGAAACTGTATCAACACTTGTTAGGTGCACACTTATCAGTTCATTTCAGCTGTGAAGCCAATTTTGTTTTTGTAATTCATTTTTTGTAGGTAGTGAGCCTCCTTGCGTAAGCAGTGAGCTTTTGTATTTTGACAGTGGGTCCTATTCTGGGCAGTGAGCCCTTGGCAGTGAGCTTTATATATTTAGTTTTGCTATTACTTTATATTGTGAGTTCATCCTCACTATGGTTTTTCCCTTATTGGGTTTTCCACAAAAAATATAGTGTTCATTGTGTTGATTTTCTTTTCTGTTATCTGCATTGCATGTTCATACTTAATAATAGAAGTGGATAAGAAATTGATAAGTCTTTTAAGTTTTGAGTTTGTATTTGGTGATAACTGATTCATTCCACCTCTCAGTTGTCTTGTGCCCTTTTAACATGAACTTCTTGTAGATAGATTTTTTTGGAGAGTGATTGAAGATGTTGAGTCGATGATAGTACGTGCTTCTAAGACTCGAGGTCCTATGGAAGGAGTTGGTAGCTCGAGGTGAGCTACAACACAAGGTGAGCTTATTTTTTTGTGCCTTAGATTTTTCCTTACGTATTTATTTTATGTTTTTATAGATTTCTAGGTTGATTTAGGAAATTGGAAGAAAATTTCACAAAGCATCCCTTTTTTTTGCAAAGTGTCCTCTTTTTTTTCTGCAAAGTGTCACTTTTTCGTCAAGTGTCCCACTTTTTTGTGAAGTGTCCCATTTCTTCGTGATGGCCCAAATAGGGAATAAAGTGTCTAGAACCCTTAGAAAATTATCCTAGAGAAAATTTAGCACACTTTTTGACTATTGATGTATGAATTTTAAGATTTTAGAATGCTTATAGGACATATTATTTCTTTTTGTGAAATTCCACCCCTGTCATGACAGTGTCTTGGCGGTAAACAATTATATCGCCTATGAGTCCTTGTCTCGACTTTATCAGAGGAAAATAATCATAATTTCCAAAGCACTTGATTATACTAGGTGTACCTCATGCCTCCCATGAGGTACCATGATTTTTTGTTGATGGCGCTTGGTGAGAGATGGGATGTTGACACCTACACATTTCACCTACCTACCGGTGAAATGATGATTATGCTAGAGGATGTCCACCACATCCTTTGAGTCACCATTTGAGGTGAGGTTGTGCAATTTTCCAGGGATCATTCATATGTAGAGATGCGAGAAGACATAGGGTATTTCCTAGGAGAACTAGTTCAAGAGAAGATCGTTGATGAGTGACTCAAAAATACTTTTAAATAGTCATTTTATGGTTTAAAAGACCTGGCTATATTATGAATTAACATGACTAGTGGTACACTATATGCTGATATATTTAATTATTTTACTTTATGTTTGGCTAAATTAGTAGATATATTAGAGGTAATACTTTGCATTGAATGCGTTACTTTTGTGGTGATAATGATGAATTAATTATGCAGTTTGAATCTTTTACTATCATAATTGGTATCCTATTTTTGAGTATCTTATTCAGGGTATTTAATACTAATGATTGATGACTTAGTTCAAAGATAAAGTTAAACTCCTTGTTTAACTGCATGAAGAAAATCACGCTCCTGATCACTCTAGCTAGATGATGAATCACTGAAGTTTCAAATCAACTCCTCTTAGTTATTTTGGGAACTTCTTGTCCCAACATTGATCTGGAATTTTCCCTCTGTTTATTTTTAGTTCTATTTTAGTCTTTAGTTTAGATTCCTTGTATCTTGGTGGCTAACACAATTTTTTGAATTTAATAAAGGATACAATTATAAATATCCATCTTTAGGTTTGAGAAAAGGAGTTAGATAATTTTCCATTGGAATTTGTAATGCTCCACTAATCTGTTCTATGTCCTTGTTTCGGTCAATTTGAATGAAAATAATAAGCTAACTTGAATCACTATGTTAGAGGTCTCACCGAAGGAAGAGCAGGGCCCGCTCAACCAAAGGAAGTGACCTTGTGTGGTATTTCTCTGAGTTTATTTTATTTATGTTCAATGGATATTGAATTTGGAATGTTAATTCTATTTGAATCATTTTCAATAGCTATATTTAATCGCTTTTAAGATAAGTTCATCATGGTTAGAATGGTTTATTATATTTATTATAAAGTTTATTGAGTTAATCAAGATTTAGATGTTTGTAGAAATTAATTTTGACAATTATCTGTTAGGTTTAATGGAAGTAATGATGAAAACTTATGGAAAGATGAAACTGAAACTTGTTTGGAATTTACTCATGGAAATTAGTATTTATGTTTTCTAGATTAATAATTATTTTCATACAATTTATTTATGTTCTTTAAATTATTATTTATTTTTCCAGCAAATCCTAAAATAGATTTATTTTGAAGTAAATTAGAATTAAATTTAAATTTTGAATTCTAGATTAAGAATTAAATTAATTTTAATCTTTTCCATGAATCAGTCTCAATTAAGTCAAGAAAAGTCAGAAATAAGTCAACATAACCTTAAATTGGGAAATGAGATAGAATTAATCCTTAGGAATTAGTCATTGAAGTTGAGTTCCTGAGAGCTCCAGAAAGCTCCTGAAGGAGTTAAACCAAAACTAGAAGTCATTGTTTACTGTGCAAAACCCCCCAAAAATCCATGAAAAACATCCTTATCTCATATAGCTCTGAGACACACCTAGTTCGATAATTAAATGACTAAATGATGCAATTTGTGACATCAATGACATTGCCCATCAATCGTGGGGCCTTGTATTGATCTAGCATGGCTACTCTATGCATGGTTGCTAGTCTTGAGATGGATTATGATTTTCATAATGGCCCTATTACTCATCCCTGATGGGTGAGGAGAACACCTAGATGGAGAGCTTGTTCATATTATTAGATAGATGGAGTAGCACAAATCTGTATATGCATGGGGTTGCAACATCCTTGCACAGTTATATTATGATTTAGGGTAGTTTGTGTACTACAAGGTTGACAATATGGTGTATTGTACACTATGTAGGTTTAGTTCCTAGAGCATACCACATGTACTAGGCTAACAGGGTTTCCATCTATATCAACCATAGGATATCCACACACATTCAGTTATCCACAAAGGTGTTCATGGTAGTATGGAGACTTACATTTTTGGTGAGTTCAATTTTATTGGCTAGATCAAGAGGAGGTCCTTTGGAGACCATACCAGAGTATACCATAGTGGCTAGATGATACCAACTAGCTGAGGAGGCTGCAGAGGGACAATTTTCTTTGAGGGAGGAACATTTATGTAGTAAGGCCATTCTACTATGATCCTATGATGTGGTAGTTTGGTCAGATATAGGTACCACCAATAGCATGCCCCTTTTACAAGTGATCAGTGTGGAGTGCCCAGAGACCAGGAGATACTAGGTGATTGATAATGGATGTTGTTAGATCTAGTGATTAAGATGATAATTCTTGAAATTCCCATAGCCTTTGATGCTAATGCTGTTGGTGTTACTGCTGCATATGAGGAGTGGTGGGTAGTGGCACGACCAACTCCTGTATTATTTTAAGGATGAAACTATAGGTTTTGCAGGACCGTTTCCAAAGTAGAGGGATGATGAGGATGATACAAGTGAGGATACAACGCTCAGGCAATTTGATCTATTTTTAGATGGGATAGATGAGGATTACAACGAGGGAGGAAACCCTTATTATGAGGGAGGGGAGGATGAGGACGAGGACTAGGAGGATGAGGATGAGGACGAGGACAGGTACGAGGATGAGGACAAGGAGGAGGATGAAGAGGATGGGAATGAGGAGGAGGAGCATCTTATGAGTGAGGGTAGTGATATGGTAGACAAGGGTCCAGTTTCCCATGAGTGGGGAGATCCGTCTCCTATGCGCGTTACCAGATCACAGTCAGTGGTAATGAAACATGCCAACACATACGAGCATGGAGAGGCTAGCACATCCTCCATGCCTCTTACACAATATGAGGTTATCTTTACATAGCTAGCCGAGGATCTAGGTGATGATATTTTATTTATTATTATGCTTTGTGCTTATGCTTTTAATTTATATATATATATATATATCATGATGTGTACCGATTATATTTTATGATTTCTATCTTGTAGATGTTGTGAGAGATTTACATGATCTGTATTGATAAGTTGTTGTAGAGATAGTTCCTCTTTCAGTCTTTGATCAGGCTACTACTACATACTATGTGCCCCCACCCATCATGGAGTGAGACCTAGAGCTATTCAATCCTTATGTTAAACTAAGAGTAGCATATTGGTGCAGGAGCACCTTGACACAATTATGCCTCCTTGTGGAAATTTAGGAATTTGATTCAATTTTTGTGTTCTTACCTTGTATTAAGGTTATTTGATTCATTTATCATTTATTTTAGGAGGTCATTTAAGAAAAGGATAAAATATGTCAATGTATCCAAAAGTTGTCAACACAAAAGTTCAAAATTGCAAAAAAAGTAAAAAGTTGCATTAAGCAACAATTAGTTGTTAAGAGGTCATTAGAGACTAATCACTAATAGGAAGTTGAAAAAAGTTGGAAACTAATTTTCCATGGTGTAAATCCCTTTAAAAAGGATTTTGAACTCCTTTTGTGGTCGTTGGTGATTGATACCTTGAATAAAATAATGAAAAAACTCTGTTTTTATGCATATTTTCCAGAAATTTGACAGTTTCAAGCTTGTGTACGAATTTGTACAGACTTTTAATGGCTCAAAACTGGTTGTAAGTTGAAGATAAAATAATCACCTTCCTTTTCAAATTGATTTCATGCATTTTAGTTAAGATTTGTGGAAGATACAATCATTTTTCTCAAAACTGTCTAAATCCTGATCTAGGGTAACAGTTTTCAGTAAAATTCATGTTTCTCAAAATTGGAAAAAATTTCCATAATGATATCCTCTAAAGTCTCACTCTTGTAATTGGATTAATTTTTTGATATGTGAAAGTTATAAGTTACTGTTTGCATGCATATCTGGTTATTTCAATCTAATTTGTAACAAAGAAGTCCAGACAACAAGCATGTGTTCCGAAACAAGTATACCTAAAAATGAGCCATGTTTTTAATGGATGAAATGGGTGCTAAAAAATGTATTTAGTTTTTTGAGATTCAATCTTTCTTGAAAATTACACCTAATTTAGTGTTTTGGTTCCCTTCAAGCGAAATTTGGGTTTTTGGTGCAAGTTATTTGTAAATCTGATAAAGCATAGGAATATGGCTGTGTAATTGGTTTATTTCTATCAAAATGATGATTTTTCAGATGTATGAGGGTCTTATTTTAATTTTATAAAGGTTAGAGTCAATTTTGAAGAGTTGAGTTTTGTAGCCATGAAGAAATTCAAAGAAATTGAAGTGATTTTCGTAAAGGATTGAATTGTTTTATGTATTGTTGTTTCTTCCTTTGCCTCTACATCAAATTGGTATCAAAGCCTGGGAAAGATATGGGCTGATAAGTTGGTTGTGGTTTGTGGTTTGTAGTTCTGGTTTGTTGGTTGTTTGCAGGAAAGTGAGTTGTGAAGCAAGGAGGAATCTTGCTTGAGAGGATGGAGAACTTGAGAAAGCATTTGCAAGCAGAGGAAGAGAGAAATAAGAAGAAGAGACAAGCCAAGTTTGATAAAGAGATTGCTAAGATTAAACAAGAGATGCAAAGGATGGATAGAGAGTTCCTAGAATCCATAAAGAAGATAGAACAACAGATGAAACACTTAATGAGTTGGCACTTGAAAATACACAAGAAAGTTCCATGGCCTATTCACAAGATAATCAAAAAGAAGAGAAGGGAAATCAAAATGAAATAGCAAGAAACCTTTGAAGATGCAAGGGAATACTTCATTGAAGAAGAAGTTGCAGATAATCCAAGTCATGAAGATGAAGAGAAGATAAAGAGCATATATCTGATTCCAGATGTTGAGGACATTGAGTTGGTTAAGGGAATGATCATGGATTAATTGTTCATAGAGGTTTTCAAGGAGTTGTAGCATGATGGAGGTATCATGATTTCCACCTTATATCATTTCATTGTGTTACTAATGCTTTGGAAAAAGGATTGTTTGCAGGTTAAAGGAAAAAGGGAGAAGCATGATATTGAGATTCACCAAAGAGTAAAGATTCTAATTTCAGTTGGTGAGCAAGGTATGAAGCTGATTTTCATGGACAAGATGAAGCCCAAGGTGAAAATGACAAGTGGACTTGGATTCTTTTCTTGGTCGGGAGTATGGTGCAGGAGCACCTTGACACAATTATGCCTCCTTGTGGAAATTTAGGAATTTGATTCATTTTTTGTGTTCTTACCTTGTATTAAGGTTATTTGAGTCATTTATCATTTATTTTAGGAGTTCATTTAAGAAAATGTTAAAATATGTCAATGTATCCAAAAGTTGTCAACACAAAAGTTCAAAATTGAAAAAAAGTAAAAAGTTGCATTAAGCAACAATTAGTTGTTAAGAGGTCATTAGAGACTAATCAATAATAGGAAGTTGAAAACAGTTGGAAACTGATTTTTCATGGTGTAAATTCCTTTAAAAAGGATTTTTAACTCCTTTTGTGGTCGTTGGTGATTGATACCTTGAAGAAAATAATGAAAAAACTCTATTTTTAAGCATATTTTCCAGAAATTTGACTGTTTCAGGCTTCTGTACGGATTTGTACAGACTTTTAATGGCTCAAAACTTGTTTTAAGTTGAATATAAATCAATCACCTTCCTTTTAAAATTGATTTTATGCATTTTAGTTAAGATTTGTACAAGATACAATCATTTTTCTCAAAACTGTCTAAATCCTGATCTAGGGTAATGATTTTCAATAAAATTCATGTTTCTCAAAATGTAACCATTGGATTTTTCTAAAAATTGGAAAAAATGTCCATAATGATATCCTCTAAAGTCTCACTAGAGATATTTTATTAATTTGTTGATATGTGAAAGTTATAAGTTACTGTTTGCATGCATATCTGGTTATTTCAATCTAATTTGTAACAAAGAAGTCCGCACAAGAAGCATGTGTTCCAAAACAAGTATACCTAAAAATGAGATATTTTTTTAATGGAAAAAATGGGTGCTCAAAAATGTATTTATTTTTTTTAGATTCAATTTTTCTTGAAAATTACACCCAATTTAGTGTTTTGGTTCCCTTCAAGCGAAATTTGGGTTTTTGGTGCAAGTAATTTGTAAATATGATCAAACAAAGGAATAAGGCTGTGTAATTGGTTTATTTCTATCAAAATGATGATTTTTCAGATGTATGAGGGTGTGATTTTAATTTTATAAAGGTTAGATTCAAGTTTGAAGAGTTGAGTTTTGTAGCCATTAAGAAATTCAAAGAAATTGAAGTGATTTTCGTAAAGGATTGAATTGTTTTAAGTATTGTTGTTTCTTCCTTTGCCTCTGCATCACATATGAGGGTGCCATGAGGTAAATTGATTGAGTTGAGGCTTCCTATGAGGATATCCCATCATTTTGAGGTCTACAGGATGTTGAGAGACTACATGCAAAGGTAGCCAGGCTATAGGAAAATAAAGAGCTTATAGAGCAAGAGCATCTAGAGGTCATTTGATGGGAGACGGTGACTATTGTACAATCATAGGTTCTATAGTATGCTTTGGATGCTCTTATTAGTTCATGATCATGATCACATACTATTGTCTCTCGATGGACTGTGTTTAGACAGATACAAGCACTAGATCCTGAGGGATCCAGTAGCCACAAACCACCGTAGCATTGTATATTTGATGACATCTACACAAAAATTTGATATATATATATATATCATCATTTCATGTTTGACTATTTATGCTTATGTGTTTTATGTTAAATAGCAATGTGATTTATCAAATAATCTTTGTAATATTTTTTAATAAATGTCTCCATGATTTAACATGTTTTATGTGATCTAATTAAAACCATTTTAGTTTATTTTAGATTCCACCTTTGTGATTAAGTATGTTATGCTAAATTAAATGCACCTATGATCTAATTCAAAAAAATTAAATGCATATAAGGATCTAATCTAATAGAACATACAAAATTATCTTGAATAGCATTAGACCTAAAGTAAACACTTAAAATTAATTTAAATAATTACTTTACTATTCAAGACACAAATAATTGTTTGTCAAGAATGAAGAAATGTGAGAGAATATAGGATGTCATCTACTAACTCTAACACCATTTCTCTATCATTCACACTATTCAAGAAGATTAGACATAGTATCGCCACAAATGCGCGACATTGATAAGTTCCTTAAGAGGCGTATCATCCATTTTTGTTAATGTGTATGCACCATACACATAACTTTCCTTGATTTTGTAATGTCCAAGCTAATTAGGGTTGAACTTTCCTTTTTTTAGTTAGGGTAGTATTGATGTTATGTTTATTCTCACCTAACACCAAATCACCTTTATTGAATGACCAAGGGATAACATTATCATTGTAACTACATTGCTTTCTCCTAGAGTAATCTTGGAGGTGCTCAAGAGTGTTCATGCGTTGTTCATTAAGAATTTTAAGATGATGTAACTATTGTTCTTTATAGGTATTATCATCAATAAGTCCTTGATGAACAATCCTTAATGTAGGGTCCTCTAACTCCAAGGGAATTATTTCCTTGTTGCCATAGACAAGTTTATAAGGGGTAGTTCGAGTGGATAATCTAACATTCATATGATATTCCCATAATGCATATGTTAGCTGTGTGTTCCAATCCTTATTATGTTTTCTTATCATTTTCTTTAAGATTTTTTTGAGGGTTTTATTAGTCAATTTTGCTTGATTGTTAGATTGCGGGTATTAGGGTGTTAAAAAATGATGTTTAATGTTAAGTGTCTCTAAGAAATTCTTCACGTCATTATTCTTAAATGGTATCCCACTATCTAAAACTAATATGGAAGGTCTAAGTCCAAATTGAGCAATAATATGCTCCAATATGAAATGACATATCATACAGTCATCTCACTACAAGAGACTAGTAGTGAATACAATAGCTAGAAATTATTTCTCTATCATTATATATCATTTCTCATAATCGATTAGAGTTCAAATAATGTAATAAATAGGTTGTTCTTTACCATTTTCATCTTGTTGATCCAACAATGTTGTGAGAGTGTGGACCACTATTGTATAGAAGATAAACATTTTTTCTTTCATGGCAGGTTGTAGAATAAGTGGAGTAGCAAGATAGTCTTTCAAACTCTCAAAAGCCTTTTTAAAATCCTTATTCTAATTAAAATAGACCTCTTTCTTAAGAAAATGTGTAAAAGGTAGCATTCAGTTGGCTAGGGAAGCTACAAAACAACAGATAGCCTAAATTATTCCTTGTAAAGTGTGAAATTGAGAAATATTTCTAGGAGGTGGCATGTTAACTATAAAATCAATTTTCTTCATTTCCATCTCAATGCCTCTATGAGATACAATAAAACAAAAAAATTTCCCACTATTTACACCAAAGACAGACATTTTTAGATTTGAACCAACAATTTTATGGTTTTATGGACTTCTCTTGCACTCTTAGGATCTTTCACCTAAAAGGAGAGAGATAAAACACCAAAATTGTAATGGTTCACTCAAATAGAGGATTGCATGACACAATTAAGACTAAAAGAAATAATGTAAATGTAACTAAATGATTTAATTGACTAATTATTAATGTAAAACTAATGTAATATGCAATGTTAGAAAACACAGTGAGGTTTGCATAAAGCTTAAAAATATGAACAAAAATGCAAATGAAACTAAAAAGAAAGAAGTATTCTAGAATGTGTGCACTTGCGAAGTTGAAGATGATTGGAAAGCACTCTAGAAATCTGATAAATCTGACCCTTTTTGTTGACTGGGACTCATTTGCTACCTTGGGCAAATCAGTCCCAGGACATGGTTTTCTACCTAGAAACTAGTTTTGGCTCACTGGGTATCTAGATCTGCATCTAACTCATAAAGTCACCTCAGGAGGGACTCATTCACCATCCATGGTGAATCAATCCACTTTCAAATTTCTATAAATTCAGATCTTTGTTCTTGACCTTGACACCTATACAACACTTTTTGACCGAACCCTGAATCGATATCTCAAAACATTCCTACAAAATAACTTAAAATTGGTTGTCTAATGGGGGGATTTTCCTTGGTCAAACCCCTAGTTGGGTAATTAAACCTTAAATGGACAAAAATCTGCATAAAACCTTAGTCTCAAGTGTGTTAAAGACTAGGAAATTATGAAGTATGATAAAACCCTATTCTATTGTACTAGAATAATATGTGCAAATGTGATTTAAGTGATGCAAGACTTCAACCCTAGAAATCCTACAACACATAAAAATGGATATAAATGAAATGAAAACCCTTAATATGAAGATAGAGAGAAAGTGGAAGATGAAATCACTTTGAAAATAGGTCTTTAGGTGTGATTTGATGGCTAGTTTCAACTCCTCATCCTAGATTTCTCCATGATTCACCATAGGAATCCATCATCAACTCTTTGCAATGTTGAACCTTGAATGAAGAGTGAGCTTCAAGACTTGCAAAAACCTTAGTTTTTTTCCCTAAAACTTCAACTTTGCTAATGAAACTTACTATGGAAGACTTTATTTTAGAATTTTCTTTGTGAAAATGACTAAGAGATGTGAAAAATGACTTAAAATGAGTATTTATAAGAATCAACACCTAATTTTCATGTTATTCAGACCTAAGAAAAATTAAGTTGAATTAATTAAATTCCCACTAAAAATTGAAATTTCCCTCAAAAGGGACTCATTCGCCACCCTCAGTGAATGGGTCCCACCAAAGGGGACTCATTCATCCAAGGTGGCGAATGGGTCTCACTAGTGATTTTTGGAGGTGGGTTTTTAGGATATGCATGAATTAAGTGTTTTTTGTCAGGATTTAAGTGATTTCTCAAGTGAAACGAGCCTTTATATAAAAAATAATGGGTCTTAGGGGCCTATAAATGTTGTTTTTAAGGATGAATAATGAAAGGGTACTCAAAAGTGGTTCCAATTAAGCATGAAATTGTCTCTTTTCTCAAGAGTGTCCAATTTTCTACACCACATGATTTAATCTCTTGTTATACTTTTGCATTCACTCAAAGATCTTTTAGAAGGATATCCACATTGTCTTTTCGATTTAAAGATTTAGCAAGAATATAATCAACATAATATTCCAAAATATTGTGTATATAGTCATGAAATATCAATATCATAGCTCATTGATATGTTGCACCTACATTATTTAATCCAAAAGGAATGACTACCAACAAAATGTTCCCCAAACTATAGTAAATGTTGTTTTGTATTGATCTTGATGGTTGATAAAGATTTTATTATATCCCAAAAATCCATCCAT